>PVJI01019707.1:0-30479 GCA_004026765.1 Micronycteris hirsuta | reverse complement strand
CCCCTTTGTCGAAGATTAATTGCCCGTAGAGACTTGGGTTTATTTCTGGGCTCTCTGTTCTGTTCCATTGGTCTATCTGTCTGTTTTTATGCCAGTACCAAGCTGTTTTGATTACAGTGGCCTTGTAATATAGTTTGATATCAGGAATTGTGATCCCTCCTGCTTTGCTCTTCTTTCTCAAAATTGCAGCTGATATTCGGGGTCATTTATGGTTCCATATAAATTTTTGAAGTGTTTGTTCTATATCCGTGAAATATACAATTGGTACTTTGATAGGGATTGCATTGAATCTATAAATTGCTTTGGGGAGTATGGACATCTTCCAGTCCATGAGCATGGTTTATGTTTCCATTTGTTTGTGTCTTCCATGATTTCTCTCTTCAGCGTTGTGTAGTTTTCTGAGTACAGGTCTTTTACCTCCTTGGTTAGGTTTATTCCCAGGTATTTTATTTTTTTTGTTGCTATATCAAATGGGATTTTTTTCCTGATTTCTGTTTCTGCTGTTTCACTGTTGATATACAAAAATGCCTTTGATTTCTGGATATTGACTTTATATCCTGCTGTCTTGCCAAATTCAATTATTAGATCGAGTAGCTTTTTGGCAGAATCTATAGGATTTTCTAAGTATACTATCATGTCGTCTGCAAGCAATGACAGTTTTGTTTCCTCCTTTCCAATTTGGATGATGCCTTTTATTTCCTTTTCTTGTCTTATTGCTGTGGCCAAAACTTCCAGTACTATGTTGAATAGAAGTGGTGATAGTGGGCAACCTTGTCTTGTTCCTGATCTTAGTGGGAAAGATTTTAGTTTTTGTCCATTGAGTATAATGTTGGCTGTAGGTTTCTCATATATGGCCTTTATTATGTTGAGGAATGCTCTCTCTATTCCCACTTTGCTAAGTGTCTTTATCATAAATGGATGCTGTACTTTATTGAATGCTTTTTCTGCATCTATTGATATGATCATGTGATTTTTGTCTTTGCTTTGGTTTATGTGATGTATTACGTTTATTGTTTTGCGAATGTTGTACCATCCTTGCATTCCTGGGATGAAACCCACTTGGTCATGATCTTGGTGAATGATCTTTTGGATGTATTGCTGGATGTGGTTTGCTAATATTTTGTTGAGGATTTTAGCGTCAATGTTCATCAGTGATATTGGCCTGAAGTTTTCTTTCTTTGTTGTGTCTTTTTCTTGTTTTGGGATTAGGATGATGCTGGCATCGTAAAAAGAGTTTGGGAGTCTTCCATCATTTTGGATTTTTTGGAATAGTCTGTGAAGGATAGGTGTTAGTTCTTCCTTAAATGCTTTGTAGAATTCTCCTGTGAAACCATCTGGTCCAGGGCTTTTGTGTATTGGAAGTTTTTTGATTACTGCTTTAATTTCATCCGCTGTTATTGGTCGGTTCAGGCTTTCTGTTTCTTCTTTATCGAGTTTTGGAAGATTATATTTTCCTAGAAATTTGTCCATTTCTCCAAGGTTTTCATATTTCTTGGCGTACAGTTCTTCATAGTAGTGTCTTATAATCCTTTGTATTTCTGTGGCATCAGTTGTAATATCTCCTCTTTCATTTCTGATTGAGTTTATTTGGGTCCTCTCTCTTTTTTTCTTGATGAGCCTGCTTAAAGGCTTGTCTGTTTTGTTTATCTTTTCAAAGAACCAGCTCCTGGATTCATTGATCCTTAGAATTGTCCTTTTAGTTTCTATGTCATCTAATTCTGATCTGATCTTGGTTATTTCCTTCCTTCTATTTGCTCTGGGTTGTCTTTGCTGTTGTTCCTCGAGTTCTTGTAGGCATAGAGTTAGGTTATTTGTGTAAACTGTTTCTGTTTTTTTTTTAGGTAGGCCTATATGGCTATGAACTTCCCTCTCAGGACTGCCTTCGCTGTGTCCCATAAGTTTTGGGTTGTTGTCAGTTCATTTTCATTTGTTTCAAGGAACTTTTTGATTTCTTCCCTAATCTCGTCCTTGACCCATTCATTGTTAATAGCATGCTATTCAGTCTCCATGATTTTGAGTGTTTTGGGGTTTTTTCCTTTGGGTTGGTTTCTAATTTCAGTCCCTTGTGGTCAGAGAAAATACTTGATTTCAATTTTCTTGAATTTGTTGAGGCTTGTTTTGTGTCCTGTCATATGGTCTATTTTTGAAAATGTTCCATGTGCTTTTGAAAAGAATGTGTATTTAGCTTCTTTGGGGTGAAGGACCCTATATATATCAGTTAAGTCCATTTCTTCTAGGGCATTGTTCAGTGCCACAATGTCTTTGCTGATATTTTGTTTGGAGGATCTGTCCATTTTTGACAGTGGGGTGTTGAAATCCCCTACTATAATTGTGTTGCTATCAATGTCTTTCTTGAAGTCCTCCAAGATTTTCTTTATGTATTTGGGTGCTCCTGTGTTGGGTGTGTATATATTTACAATATTTATGTCTTCTTGGTGGATTCTTCCCTTGAGTATTATAAAGTGTCCTTCTGGATCTCTCTTTATGGCCCTTTTTTGGAAGTCTATTTTGTCTGATATGAGTATTGCTACCCCAACTCTTTTTTCTTGTCTGTTTGCTTGGAAAACTTGTTTCCAGCCCTTCACTTTCAGTCTGTGTAAGTTTTTTGTCCTGAGGTCGGTCTCTTGTAGGCAGCATATGTGTGGGTCATGCTTTCTTATCTATTCCGCTATTCTATATCTTTTGATTGGAGCATTTAATCCATTTACGTTTAAGGTTATTATTGATAGGTACTTATTCATTGCCATTTTTTTTTGTACCTGTGTTCCTCACTCTCTCTCTTTCCCTTCCTTTCCTTAAATCAGTCCCTTTAGCATCTCTTTCAGAGCTGGTTTGGTGGAGGTGTATTCTTTTAGACTTCTTTTGTCTGGGAAGCTCCTTATTTGGCCATCTATCTTGATTGAGAGCCTTGCTGGGTAGAGCAGTCTTGGTTGCAGGCCTCTGGTTCTCATTACTTGGAATATTTCTTGCCATTCCCTTCTGGCTTGGAGTGTTTCTATTGAGAAGTCAGCTGCTAACCTTATAGGGGTTCCCTTGTATGTTACTTCCTGTTTCTGCCTCGCTGCCTTTAAGATTCTCTCTTGTCTTGGAATTTTGCCATTTTAATGATGATGTGTCTTGAAGTGGGCCTGTTAGGGTTCCTTTTGATTGGGACTCTCTGTATTTCCTGGATTTGTGTGGCTTTTTCTCTCATCAGATTAGGGAAGTTTTGCATCATTACTTTTTCGAACAGGTTTTCCATCCCTTGCTGCTCTTCCTCTCCTTCTGGTATCCCTATTATATGAATATTATTATGTTTCATGTTGTCCTGCATTTCCCTTAATACCTCTTCATTCTTTCTGAGCCTCTTTTCCTGTTCTTGCTCTTTTTGGGTGCTGTTTTCAACCTTGTCCTCCAGCTCGCTGATCCGATCCTCTGCCTCATCGAGCCTGCTTTTGATACCTTCTATTGTGTTCTTCAATTCAGATATTGTATTCTTCATTTCCTCTTGGCCCTTGTGAATAGTTTCTATTTCCTTTTTCATGTTGACATAGTTTGCCATGAGTTCAATATAGTTTCCCTGTAGTTTCTGGTAATTTTCCGTGAGTTCATCAAGCTTCTCGAGTTTCTTGAGCTGCCTGGTAACATATGCTTTGAACTCAGTATCTGATAGTTGGCTTGCCTCTGTTTCATTTATCATTCTTTCTGGGGCTTCCTCCTTTCCTTTCATTTGGGGATTGTTTCTTTGTCTTCCCATTGTTTGTGGGATTCTTCTTGCTAGCCTCTGATTCTTAAATTGATCTGTCAAGTTCTCTGGAGCAGTGAAGTTAATTTTGTGTCAGTGTCTCTGTTTTTTGGGCTGACTCTTGTCTGGGTCCCACTCTATTCTCTTCACAATTCCAGGTTTTAATATCTCACCTGTGGATAAAGAAGAGAGGGGAAGGGAGAAAAGGAAGGAAAAGAAAGCAAAAAAAAAAAGGAAAAAGAAAGATAAAGAAAAAATAATACTAAAAAACATAAAATAAAAAATAGTAAAAAATAAGAAATAAAAAGAAGAGAAAACTAGGAATACTAAATGAAGGGAAGGTAGAAGGAGTTAAAAAATATAGAAGGACAGATAGGAAGAAGGGTGGGGAAAAATAAACAAAGAAACAAAGAGAAAACAAAAGAAAGAAAAAAAAAAGACTTCTGTTGGCTGGCACTTCTGACACTTTAACAGTGTCTGGTCAGGACTGCTCCTCCGGTCCTTCTGTCTGGGAAGATATCAGGTTTCCTTTCCTTTCTTCCTGAGCTGCACTCTTAGCTGCTGTCCTGCCTCCAGCTGAGTTGCTAGGAGTTCGCAGCACCTCCTCTGGGCTGCCTGACTTCCACACTGAGTCAGAGTTTGTGAGGTCTCTGTCTCCCTTCAGTGGGGCTCAATGGTGCTCTTCTATTTTTCTCCCACGGAGGGAGTCTGCACCGCAGGTCTCCGATCACAGTGGCTGGGTTGTGTCTCAGGCCCTCCAGGAGTGAGCTCCGCGCCCCTGTATTCGTTGACCGCTTTTGTCTCTGGTTTCGGTGCTTGCAAGCCGCCGGCCTGGGCTCCCGGTCGGGCACCACCCCCAGCCGCCCCTGACTGGGTTCACCGGGTGCGCTTTGTCCTGGAGATCTGGGTCTCAGGTCTTCTGTTCAGTTCAATCTCCAATTCCTCCCGCTGGGATCTCCAGCCTCTGCAGACCAGTCCCCGTGTACGCACTGACCTCCGGCCTGCTCGGGACCGAGCTTCTCCCAACAGACCCGCACACCTGCTTTGGCTACTCACACACCCAATCCAGCTCCCTCCCACGGATCCTGGAACAGACCTGGAAGCTGCTGCGACTGGATCCGCAGACCTCCTGGCTCCCCGCGAGTCCCGAGCGACCCCTTCGCTCCGAAGCAGACTCCCTACCATCTGATCTTTCAGTTTTATGTGCAATCCTGGTTGCCACTCTTCCCACACACCAGAATACAGCTGGGCGATCACTCTGCTCCTCAGAAAATCGGCCAGATATCCCGCCAGTGGGCCAGAGGAAGCCGATCCCGCTCCCTCCAACTCTGCCACCATCTTTCTCCCCTAGATATACTTCTTTCCAGCCCCTCTTGCCTGTAAGGTCTCTTTCGAGAAATCAGCTGACAGTCTTATGGGAATTCTTTTGTAGGTAACTGTGTTCTTTTCTCTTGCTGCTTCTAAGATTCTCTCCTTATTTTTAATCTTGAGTAATGTCATTATGATGTGCCTTGGTGTGTTCCTCTTTGGGTACAACTTCTAGGACTCTCTGAGCTTACTGGACTTCCTAGAAGTCTGTTTCCTTCTCCAGCTTGGGGAAGTTCTCCTTCATTATTTGTTCAAGTAAGTTTTCAATCCCTCGGTCTTCCTCTTCTCCTTCTGATACTCCTATGATTCAGATGTTGGGACGTTTAAAGATGTCTTGGAGGTTCCTAAACCTCTCCTCAGTTTTTTGAATTCTTATTTCTTCATTTTTTTCTGGTTGAATGTTTTTTTTCTTCCTTGTGGTCCACACTGTTGATTTGAGTCCCAGTTTTCTTCCCGTCACTTTTGGTTCCCTGTACATTTCCCCTCATTTCTCTTAGCATATTCTTCATTTTTTCATCTAATTTGCGACCAAATTCAACCAATCCTGTGAGCACTCTGATTACCAGTGTTTTGAACTGTGCATCTGATAGGTTGGTTATCTTTTTGTTGCTTAGTTGTATTTTTTCTGGAGCTTTGATCTGTTCTTTCATTTGGGCCATTATTTATTTATTTATTTTTTGTCTCGGCGCCTGTTTTGTAGTAAGGGGCGGAGCCTTAGGTGTTCACTGGGGCGGGGTAACCCATGTCGTTGTGTTGTGATGCTGTATGTGGGGGCGGGGCCTGAGAGGGAGCGATGGTGCCTGCTCTGCTCTCTGCTGGCACTCAGTCACTTCCCTTACTGCCCACAAGCAATTAGGCCCTTCTGTGCTGGCTCCCTGGTAGGTGGGCTTGTGTATTTCTAAGTCTCTGTGGGTCTCTTCAATGAACTCTCCTGTGGGGGCTGGGAGTTCCTCTCACTGCTGCCTCAACCCCCACAGGTGTTTTCAACTGGTGGCTTGAGGCTTTATTTCCCCTCGCTGAGCCCCTGGGCTGCATGGTCTGCTCCTGTCCTCAACTTTTTCTCCCGGTTTATCTGCGTGTGAACGTGGAGTCGTTCTCTCCACTGACCTGAGACCCAGCTGGTCCTGGTCTGCCAGCCGAGGTCTCCCCGGGCTGTTTCAGCAATGTGCACCCGGTTTCAGCATTGCACTCTGGGCTCCTGGCCTCACGCCTGGCTCCGCCCCACTTACTGGTCTGATGAATGTGTCTTTAACTCTTTGGTTGCTGGACTTCCCATAAAGTTCTATTTTCTGTCAGTTCTAGTTGTGTTTTTGTTTCTAAATTGTTGTTTTCTGACTTTTGGTTGTGCAAGGAGTCATAGTATGTCTACCTACTCCTCCACCTTGGCCGGAAGTTCCTCAGCTTAATCTTTATTTCCTGCCTATAGTCTCATGTTGCTGTAGTAAGCAGTACCAGACATGGTGCTCTAACCTTGGCCCATGTGTTTCACCTTTTTGACAGGTCTGCCTGAAGCCCATGAAAACAATGAGGCCACAGCGGAAGCTTACCATGACCTATATAAAAAAATTAATGTAAAGTCTTTTACTTTTCTACTTTTGGATGAAAGTTTCCTAAAGAGTGTGGATCACCATCAGCTCAGTGGCATGAGGCAGAGGAGATGGGAAGGCCTGGTCATTCAGCACCTGGGTTTCTGAAAAGGCAGTTTCTGGATTTTCTGCAAGATAGTTGCTTGTCAAAAATAGAAATTTCTGGGTCCCAGACTGCTGAATCAGAATCTATGTTGATGGGGCCAAGATGTTGCTTATTTAATTAGTGCATAAGAGATACTGTATTTTTCGGACTGTAAGATGCACCTTTTCCCCCAATTTTGGGAGGAAAATGGGGGTGCATTTTATAGTCCGAATGTAGCTGAATTATAGTCTGAATGTTATTTATGTTATTAAATATTTTACCACATTTTTTGCTTCAAAAACTTTTTTCATGTTTTCCTCCTCTAAAACCTAGGTGTGTCTTATGGTCCGAAAAATACGGTATACATGCTCTACAGCTTTAAGACTACTAGTCCAGAGCAATAGTTCCTTAACCACTCTCTCAGGATGGTTAATATGCATATTTGTGAATGTCACCCCAGACATACTGAATCAGACTCTGAGGTGGGGCCTGGGACTCTGTATGAGAATAATAATAATGATAAACAACAGCAACAGTAACAAAAACACCAACACTTTCAAAGTGAATCTGGTGATCAGCCAGGTTAGAAATTTCAAGTGTTCCTTGTGCCAAGTCCTTTCGAGCTCATTGGGAAAGATGCACTGTGCTGGAGAATGTTCTCACTGGGTAAGAGAGCAGCATCACTGGGCGCTGGCTGCCATTCAGCTCCTGCAACGTTCTTCCTCTGGGATGCATTGCGAAACTCAGGGGCGGCCAGCTTTGCTCCTCTAAAGCTCAGGCTGCCAAACCCGGTGTGTCTCCTGCAGGAGAGTTGGAGGAACAGATTCTGAAGCTCCAGCCCAGACCTGCTGAATCATGGTCTCTGGGAGCAGAGAACAGGAATCCTTCCTTTTCAGAAACAACCCGATGACTGCAAGCGCAAGGCAAGTCTGGGAGTCTCAAGTCTGTGACCAACAGGAAGTGGGCTGTTCTGACGTGTAGGTGCCATAATGGCCCTTCAGAGGAGCTCCAGGAACCGCCAGGTTGATTAAAATGGAAATATGCCTTCAAATTGTGCATTTCCCGATCCCATCACATGTGATGCTTTGCACTGCCGCTTACCTAAAATCCTCTCCATGAAAACATTTGTCAGACTTCCTACGCTCTTACTTCCACTCCCAGCATCCATCGAGTCTGTTTGCACCCATTGCTGCCACTGCCTGCTCTCCCATGTGGCCACGCCAGTTCTCTGTCCCTATCGTGTCTGGTTACTGACATAGACCTGCCTGAAACGGCAATCGTTTACTTTTGGGAAATACGTATCTCGTCTATGATTGTATGAATCTAGTGCTCAGTTGTTTTCATACTGAATTTACTAAACACAACAAAACTTTATCCCGGGCCCCTTATTGGGGCAAAGACTGAAGTAGGACCTGGGCAAAGGGCTGAGTTAGAAGAATGTTTTCATGGAATTGTGTTGCCATTGTTCTTGAGTGTAGGTAAGGACCTGGGCAGAGACCGGGCTGGGCTATTTGTAAGCAATGAATGTAAACAAGCGTTTGTCATCAGTACAACGATGTTGGAATAGGAAGCCTTGAAGAGAGAAGCTTGAAAACAGTTTGTCGATTTTAGCCCTTCATTGGACTAATCACTTCTTTGTATTACTTCCAAATAATTTCTTTTTATAGATGGTAGCCAGGCAAACTTCAGTCCAATGTATCTGGAATTATCCCAGGTTTTAAATTTAAAAAGTCTAACTAAGTGAGGTTTAATAAATGAATAAAAATTGTCATTTTCTCTCTAAATTTATATTTTATTGTCATTAAGAAAGAAAATGGAACTTTTCAGAATAGTTGCTTTTTATTACATATGTAATTACTGTTAATTGTAGAATGATTAGAAATTGTAAGAAAGGTAAAGTAGAGAATAAATGTTGCCCATATTTTTAACAGCCACAAAAACACTGTTGTTGTTCTGGGGAACAACCTTCCAGACTTTTAACACACACACAGACACACACAACATGTTGTTTTATAAAAACAATGAGTTTAGAGATTGGACGTTTTTTGCATTTAGTTCTGCCTGCAATACCTTACCTACTTTCTCTAAGTGGCTGTTTTTTCTCATCATTCAATGCCTCAGATTGAATAGTACCACTTCAGGGAAGCCTTCCATAACTACCCAATCTAAAGCTGCATTCCACTCTTTGGTTATTCTAGCCCCATTACCTCCTGTGTTACCTTCTTCATAGTTAGTCTTCTTGTTTCGTGTCTGTCTTCTCTACTACAGTGTGAGCACCATCAGAGCCAGGACCCTTTCTATCTTATTCCACTGTATTCCCGTCTCCTAGACAATGCCTAGCCCAGAGTAGGGGTTTATAATATATTTGTAGAATAATTAAGGAAATGACAGATCTTCCGATTGATTGAATGAATGAATGAGAATGTTGGCCTAGGAGGGTAGTGGCCAGAGGCACAGCTTAGAAGGGCAGCTGAATATTTAGGATGGGCAAACAAAGGCAGGATTTTACAGACTGTTCTGAGGACAATGGGATCACTTGTTAATAGGCCCAGAAAACTCTTCAATGACACTGCTGGGCCACTAACAAATGGCAAATAACAAACTGTGAACGAAGTTTTGTTTTGTTTTGTTTTAAAGTCTGAGACCTGATTGAGGGTTTGATGGAATTCAAATGAATCTACAGGTACTTTAGAGCTAGCTTTCAGGGTAATAGACTCATTCTTAGTTACACTTTGCCTCTTTCAGATTAATTGTTTAGACTGAAAATTTGTGGTTACACATCTATTTCCAGTGGTCGACTCTAGAAAAACACGAGTAATCTTTCCAAAGGCATTGCTTTTTGGGTCATTGATTTGAATTACTGGCACATCCTTGCCTGTGATCTAAAATTATGAAAAATGAAAAATATGTTGAGTTATGAAATTATACATGAATGTTCAAGCCATAAACCAGCTAGTTGACAACAAAGTTATTGTGAAAAATGTCTGCAATAATACTTGGCTTTCATGTCACACAAGATCTTAACTTGATGCAGGTAGAAAATTAATGAAAGGTTTATAATATTTATAACACTTTTGGGGGGCCGGGAAGAGAGCAGGTCATTAGCTCTTATTTCAGATAAGATAATTTTAATCAAATGTGGGTTTGAGAACTGTAATAGACTTGGAGGATTTTTATCTAATATTCAGTTCTCTCTAGCAGTCAACGGTACGCACTGTATTGCATGTGAAATACATAATGAATTTATACACAAATATGTAGCCATTCTGCTCCTTTCCTGGGTATTCTGTGCTGATTGGGGAAATGCTTCTTTTTCTTGCCTTTTCTTTCAAGCTTAATGTAAAGATAAAAGGATGAATTTAAAGGTAGTAGTTTGCACTTCTAAGTGACTATGAAAGAAATCCATTACGTTGCTGTTATCAGGAGCTTCTTAGCAGTTAGCTAATAGAGCCAGTCTTTAGTGAAGCTGTAAAGTCATTTTACCTTGTCCCCCATCCCTTCCCTCCCCGAGGTGTTTTTCTTTCCCCATGGCCTAGGTTTCCGGTTTCCTTCCCTGACCAGCTTTCCTCCTCTGGAACTTGCAATCCTCAGAGAGGCCTAGCTCAGCACCTTGCCTGAGAGTTCTTTTGCACTTTCTCTTGGTCATATCCCACTGTTTATTCCTTTTATGGCATTTATCATAACTAGTAAGTACGTATCTTTTAAAAAATGTGTTCATTTACTCCTCTCGTCCATAGGATGTAGGTCTCATAAAGGCAAAGACTGTCTTGTTCACGTTTGTGTCTTTTGCACTCCAAACCAGTAAGGACTTACATCTGTCCCCTCATGTTGGGTGTTTGTTTAGAAAGGGGATAAAAAGGCCTCTGAAGAGGTAGGGAGAAAACAAAGCTTCATGAGCCAGAGGTACTCTTTAAACTCCAACAGTTGCAGGAGAGGTGTGTCGGGGGAGGGGAGAGAAAGAATGAGAAGCACACACGCTAGTGAGGTCGTTTACAACTTAAGTGAGTAATACCAGACACAGTTCATTGTCTAAAACTATTTCCTACAGTAGACATGTTTTATGACTTCATGGTTCTCTAAAATAAATTTGCCTAGCTTTGAATTCAACACAAACCCTGGGATTCAGGAGTTACAGTCCAGCTGAGGAAAGGCAGTTTTAATCTAACACGTTTTGTCATTGCTGAGAGAGCTGGCCTTCTTTACCTTTCTCCTTTTAAACTTCCTCTTTTCTCCTTTTTCTGCCTTCCTTCATTACTTTCTTTCTTCTCTTCTCTTTCTTTTTTTCAATAATTTTTTAAAAATAATTGTTTTTTTTAAAGATTGTATTTATCTTTAGAGAGGGGAAGGGAGGGAGAAGGAGAGGGAGGGAAACATCAATGTGTGGTTACCTCTCACGTGGCCCCCACTGAGGACCTGGCCCGCAACCCAGGCATGTGCCCTGACTGGGAATCAAACCTGCGACCCTTTGGTTCACAGCCCACGCTCAATCCACTGAGCTATGCCATCCAGGGCTCTTTCTTTTTTTTCTTAATCAAATTATATCAAAATAGTACATACTAGTAGTGATGCTACTAAAATAATAGTACTATTAAAAAGTCAAGTGATATGAAAGGGCTTATGTCCCAACCTCTTCATCCTCCTGGCTCCTACTTCCCAGAAACCACCCCTCTGGACTTTCAGCTGTTCCCTCTGGCATTTATGGACCTCCATGCTTTTAAATCATGTGTGTGTACTGCTCTCTGTTGATTCATCAATTTCAGAAATATTCTTTTGAGTTTCTTGTAGATGAAGACTTCACTCTCTTATCTAGCCATCCCCTGTGCTTCTCCTCATGTAATCACAGTACACATTTTCATTAAACATATAGTCAGTGTTAACATTCTCATGCCTGTGCAAATTTTATTCCCTGATATTTGTGATATCTGGGTTCCCCAGGAGCAGACCTCGAGACAAGGATTCTACTGTGAGTAGTTTATTTGGGAGGCACAGGAAACAGCAACTGGGAAGTAGGCAGTGATCCAAGGAAGGGACGGCAGTAATGGAGGGTGCACTGTCCAGTCCTTCCCAGTGTGGGCAATTAGAGCTTGTCCTGGGAGAGGCACTCTGGGAACGGCCGTCCACCGAGAGGTGAGGGAGCGGTGCTGTTTATATACCAGCTCCTATCAGACATTTGTGGAAGGCTGCTCTCAAAAATGGTCAATTCCTCAACACTTACAGCCTGCTGTGTGCAAATGCTGGCAGTTAGAACATGGTGAAGGACACCAATTATTATTGCATTATGTTTATGTTTTCATATTTTTTTGTTTTTTCCTGAAATTAAGAATTACCTTTTAAAATTTCCTTAGTTTTCTTGGGAATTATTGCAAATTCTTAACATGCCTTCCAACAGTTTCTCAACATACTATTTTACAAAATTGATTACATCAGGTAATCTGTCAGCTCCAATTTTTTTCCCTTGCAGAGGAGGTGACTCTCTGGAGCTGCCTGCACTTCCATCCTGGGAAGATGCTGTGCTTTCTGAGTTGGATTCTCTTGGTTCCCAGTTCACATGTGTTTCTCTTTCTTGGTTTACTTCTTGGTGGAGCCCACTATTCAGAGCACAGTCAGAGTAGACCATTTGGGAGAGAATGTGTGTCTCCTGAGTCACACTGCTCCCAGCCATGCCTCTTCAATGCTGCCATGTAGCATCTCCCTTCCTATCTCCTGGGGGAGTCCCTTCAATGCACCCCAGTGTTGAATCTCCTCTGTTTTTGCCATTCTATGTTTTTGTTTTCTTGAATCACTTTGTCAGGTGGATGGAATAAACTTTCCATTGTCTTAGTGTACCTGGGGGAATTACTGTTTGAAAGCTTGTGTGTCTGAAAATGTTTTTATTATCCTCTTGATTGATGGATTGTCTGGGTAAAGAGTTATATGTTGGAAATAATTTACCTTAAAAACTGTGAAGACATTTTTCTCTAATCTTCTGCCTTCCAATGTTGCCATGAAGTATGGAGCAATTCTGCTATATAAACCCTTGTATTTGGCCTGTTGTTGATGTGAATTTTAAAGCTCTGGATGCTTATAGAATCTCTTCTTTAGCCCCAATGTTCTGCAATTCTGATGAAGTCGCTTGGTCTGAACTGATTTGTGTCTTGTGTGCTCCATGGCCTGGGCCTTTTCTATTTGGAAACTCACGCCGTCAGTTCTGGGAAGTGTTCTTAAATTATTTTATTTTTCCACCTATATTTTCTCTGTTCTTTTTTCTGGTGCTTCTATTATTCTGATGATAGATTTGCTGCTCTGGTTCTCTCGTCATCTTATGTTTTCTCTCCTACTTTTTATCTCTTTCTTTTTAAATTTCTTCTTTCTGAAAAATTTCCTCAAATTTACCCTTCAATTATTTCATTAGTTTTTCATTTCAAATAGCATGTTTTAACTTTCCAAGAACTCTTTATTTTTCTGGATGTTTTTTTGTTAAAGCATCTTATTAATACTATTTCATGTATACAATGGTTTTTTTCTTAACCCTCCAAATAAACCAATTATTTCAATTACTATTTTTGTTACATTTTCTTCTCTGTGCATAGTCTCTATTTCCCTCAAGTCGACTTTTTCTCTTTTGATATTGACTTTTGTGCTTTAATCTATGTTTTAATGTTCAAAGCTTTCCCAAGTGTTTAATAATCCTTGATTGTTTGCATGTTTTTAAGAGTGAGAAACTAAAACTTTGATTGGAAGCTCCAAACATACAGGTGGGGCTTGCTGACTTTGAATTTTGCTGAGGAATGAGCTATCAGGGCTTTTTGTAGGAAAAACTGCAGAACTTGGGTGTGTTTTGTTGCATTTGCATGACTGCTCCTATTGAAGACTAGGAAGTACCTTTCCCAGACACCCCCTTTTTAGCGTGGGTTTAAGAGGGAAACTTGCATAAGATCTGGAATGTAGAGGTAAAGTAGAAGCCTTTACTCTCAGAGGTCACAGTCATCAGAGACAGTGACATATAGGCACAGACGGATAGCCCAGGGGGCTCCAGCCTCTCATCCCAACAATTGACCCCACAACTAAGAGAGGCCCCAAACTGTCCAGTACTTGACTGCAGTTCCCATAGAGGCCATAGATTCTAGAAACCTCCCCAGGGCTGTGCTCTCGTTGTTTCACTTGGGTGGTCAAACATGTAGTGTTCCTGAAAATTTCCCATGGGCTTTATGTATATCCATGCTTTATGCCGTAGTTAGTGTATTCGTTTCCTGTGGCAGCTGTAGCAAATGAAAACCAATGCACTAGTTTAAAACAACACAAATTTATTCTCTCACAGTTCTGGATGCCAGAAGTCTAACATTATGGTGTCTTTTTCTGGATGCTTGAGGGGAGAAATCCATTTCTTTGCCTTTCGTACCTTCCGCGGCCAGTTACATTCTATGGCTCTGGGTCCTTCATCCTCAAAGCGCATCGTTACAATCTCTCTTTAAATCTCCTTTTGATCCTCCTGACTCCCTTTTGGAAGGACGGCCATGACCACACAATCTAGGATAATTTCTCACCTCAAGATCCTGAGTTTTAAAAAATCTGCCAAGTTCCTGTTGCCCTGTAAGGTGAAGTTCTGGAGAGTGGGATGTGGATGTCTTTGGGGGCCACTGTGTCTAACACCATGGGCAGTGACTGTTGCTGATCTTCCGATTTCCTTCCTCCAAACTTCCATTTTCATAGCTCCTTCCAGATTTGTACAAGCTCTAGTTTCTAGAATAAACCTCATGGTCCCCTAATACTTTCAGTGGTTCTGATTTCCTGACCGAACCCTGATTGATACACTCCCAATGCCAATATCTCTACATATTTTCTCTAGGGCTAGTCAAGTTCCCCAAAAATTATTCTCCTAATTTCCAGCTTGGAGAACACATACTTGGCTGTGAAGGGTCCAGGAATCAAGCAGGTGAAAATGGTAGATGGCTGTTCACTGGTCGTATCTATTCACTTACTGACTGTTTTGCTATTTTCAGCTTGGTTCTCTCTCACTCGCCTGCTGTAGGTGTGCCCAGTACAGACATTGTTGCCCTCCCGTCTCCAGAGAACATGGCTTCTGGCCTCTAACCATGAGTATGAGGAGCAGAATTTCAGGGGCAGGGCAAGGGGAGGGACGCTAGCAAACTGTTTCTGAAAGATCCTTTTTCAGATCCTGCTTTCATTAGTTGCACCCCCTCCACTCAATTCCTGTGGCAGGGAGTGGGGAGCTGTTGCTACCACTTCCCAAAACTTTTGGAGATTGCGTGGTTAAATAAGGTTCCTTCTCAACTCTCCTTACTGCTGTCTTAGAATCTGGCTTCTGGAGACAGTTATCTCCTATCCATCTGCTTGACTGCTTCCAAAATTGTAGTGATGTTATCCATTTTTTTTCTTTCTATTCTGGCATGTTTAAATGAAACATTAGATTGAGATCATTCTAGATTCACATGTAATTATAAGAAAGAATGCAGAGAAATCCCATATGCTCTTCACTCGTCTTCCCCAAATTGTAACAGCTTGCATAACTATAGTACAATATCAGAATTGGGAAACTGATGTTGATATAGTCCACTGACTTTATTCAGATTTCACTAGTTTTACATGCAGTCATGTGTGTGTGTGTGTATTTGGTTCTATGCAATATTATAACTTAAAAAATATTTTTAAAGGAAAAATTCCCCTTAATATAACTTGGCGGAGTTTTGGAGGAAGACAATTAGATGCTGTGCCCATATGCCATCTTTATCTGAAAGTTGAATGACAGGAAAAATAGCAGAGAGTATTTTGAGCTTGTGAACAGAGCAGAGTATGGTCAAATTTTATCTTCTCTACAGCCTGGGCCACAGACTAACAGGTCAGCCAACAAGGTTCTTTGTTTAGCTCACTGGGTCGTAAATATTGTTTTTTCCCCCCTTCATCCTAGAGAAAGTAATTTTGCCTCACACAACTGAATTAACACTTTTTAGAATCAGGACATTATATTTTCTCTTTGGTGGTGGGCTCCTTGTCCATGCTAAATTATAACTGATGGGTTATATTAATCAAGCTTAGACAAAAAGAGAGACATACACTATTATTTATTTAAATTTCACATACTCTTTCTAAAGAGGAAAGTTGTATTTTCCAATTTCTATGGGAATAAAAGAATTAATGATCCAGGAGGATGCGCAAATAGAGAGACCATGGTGTTGCAGGTGGGAATTAGTTTCTTCCACAGGATCATGAGGAAAACATTCCAAGGACCCACACAGAGGAGATTGTGATGTGGCATGGTTTATTTGGGTGGAAATAGAAGTTGTCTCCTGGGTTTCCAATCTTCCATCTCCTTCTGTCTCTCCATGGAAAATCAGGCCCAGAAATAGAGTCAGTGCCCAGAGATCCTGAGCCATTTTAAAGTGCAGCTCAGTCCAGCGCCCTTCTGGTTTAGCATGTGTTTCCAGCTGCAGTCCGTGTCTGTGCTATGGTGTTCAGGCTCCCTCCTGGAGCTTGCTGTAGAGCCCGCATGGCTATGGACCATGTGGCTGCTAGGACCACATGGCTATGGAGAGAGGATGTGTAAGTGCGCCGTGTGAGTGCAGGTTACCGTCAAGAGAAAGAGAGAACACTTCTGTGTTCCCCCGGGATTATATTAGCTTGGGCATGGGATGGATCACGTGCTTTTTCAAAAGAGTCAATCAACTTCCCAAGCTTAGACATGCTTTGGATGGGTTTATACCCTCTAGTTAGAGTGACAGGCCTCTATGGTCCAGCACTTCCCTCTATTCCTCTCAACTATCTAGTATCAGAGAGCGGGAAGGGAGGAGTGTTAAAACCCACAGTGGAGCAATACTATGATCCCTTGTGGTGTAAAGCTGTAGCTCCCTGGTGAAAAAAAAAACAGGTTCATGCTACCCATTTTGTTAAACTCAGTGTCTAAGTTCTTTTGCTTTCTTTCCCTTATAAACAATTGGCTAAATATTTATGGTAACAATGGTGCTCCACCTTTGGATATGTAGTAGCTGTACCTGAATCCCCTAAAATCACTATTAGTAGTTGGGTACTCAGATGATTAAACTGGCTCAATGGGCCACTTGGACTCAGTTTAATTGTGTCATGGTAAACTTGCAATGTTGCCCAATCAACTGTTGGTGAAGGCCAAGCTCAAAACTTTTTATTTTATTCCAGCCAAGATGGAGGCATAGGTAGAAATGCTTTGCTTCCTTGCATAACTAAAAGAAGGATAACAACCAATTTAAAAACAATAAACATCCAGAACTGACAGAAAATCAAACTGCACGGAACTCCAACAACCAAGGAGTTAAAGAAACATTCATCCAGACCAGTAGGAGGGGTGGAGTCGGGCAGCTGAGCAGAGAGGATCCACAGCAAGGCAACAGACCTTGTGGGTGAGGCGAGGGCTGGCTGATGAGGAAACTAAAGACTCAAAACCTCCAGCCGTAACATCCTGTGGGGGTTGTAAAGGCGGGAGAAACTCCCAGTCTCACAGGAGAGTTCATTGGAGAGGCCCATAGGATCCTAGAACATACACAAACCCACCCACTTGGGAATCAGCATAAAAGGGCACAGTCTGCTTGTGGGAAGCGAGGGAAGTGATGGAAAGTGGGGCTAGAGTGGAGCGAGTAAGCGAGCAGCATTGTTCCCTCTAACCCCTCCCCTACAGACAATGCCACATAGCAGCAAAGAGGGTTGCCCTGCCCTGGCGAACACCTAAGGCTCAGCCCCTTACAACATAACAGGTGTGCCGAGACAAAGAAATATGGCCCACATCAAAGAACAGATCAAAACTCCAGAAAAAGAACTAAGCAATGAGGAGATAGACAACCTGTCAGATACACAGTTCAAAACACTGGTAATCAGGATACTCACAGAAATGATTGAGTTGGTCACAAAATGAAGGAAGAAATGAAGGCTATACAAAGTGAAATAAAGCAAAATATACAGGGAACCAATAGTGAAGGAAAGGAAACCAGGACTCAAATCAGTGATTTGGAACAAAAGGAAGAAATAAATATTCAACCAGAACAGAATGAAGAAACAAGAATTCAAAAAAAATGAGGACAGGCTTAGGAACCTCCAGGACAACTTTAAACGTTCCAACATCTGAGTCATAGGGGTGCCAGAAGGAGAAGAGGAAGAGCAAGAAATTGAAAACTTATTTGGAAAAATAATGAAGAAGAACTTCTCTAAGCTGGCAAAGGAAATAGACTTCCAGGAAGTCCAGGAAGCTCAGAGAGTCCCAAAGAAATTAGACCTAAAGAGGAACACACCAAGGCATATCATCATTAAGTTACTTAAGATTAAAGATAAAGAGAGAATCTTCGAAACAGCAAGAGGGAAGGAGATAGTTACATACAAAGGAGTACCCATAAGATTATCAGCTGATTTCTCAAAAGAGACCTTACAGGCAAGAAGGGGCTGGAGAGAAGTATTCAAAGTCATGAAAGGCAAGGACCTATATCCAAGATCACTCTATCCAGCAAATCTCTCATTTAGAATGGAAGGACAAATAAAATGCTTCCTAGATAAGGTCAAGTTCAAGGAGTTCATCATCACCAAGCCCTTATTATATGAAATGTTAAAGGAACTTATCTAAGAAAAAGAAGAAGATCAAAAATATGAATAGTAAAATGACAACAAACTCACAACTATCAACAACTGAACCTAAAAAACAAAAACAAAAACTAAGCAAACAACTAGAACAGGAACAGAATCACAGAAATGGAGATCACATGGAGGGTTATCAGCAGGGAGGGGGAAGGGGAGAATTGGGGGAGAAAAGGTACAGGGAATAAGAAGCATAATTGGTAGGTACAAGATAAACGGGGATGTTAAGAATAGTATGGGAAATGGAGAAGCCAAAGAAATATGTACAACCCATGGACATGAACTAAGTGGGTGGGGAATGCTGGAGGATGAGGCGGGTGCAGGGCAGAGGGGGCATAAAGAGGAGAAAAAAATTGGGACAACTGTAATAGCAAAATCAATAAAATATACTTAAAAAAACCAAAAATTTGCAATATGTGTTTGTACTCAAAGTCAGAAAGTAGAAGTGGAGGCTGTGTGAAACAGTCACAATCAGGCAACACCTACGCTGAGCGTCAACAGCTAATGCTTAGTCTTTTGTAGACATTGTGATACATTGTGCCTTATTACAGATGTATTTAGATGAGAAAAAGGGATACTATTTATTTTCTTATTAGGCTTTTCTGGGAGGTTGCATTTCTAACATAACTTTTATTTTCTGCATTTGATCAGGCAGAGGAGGTAATGAACTTGGTGGGCATTGATGAACAGAAATGATAAGACATGTTTTTTACTGTGTAGTCTTTTTGTTTCAGCCGATCTGTGATGCTAATTAAGGGCATGAGAACTGCATTACATGGGGCCATTATGGTTTAGAAGAATTAGTGGAAACTGTGAGAGGATAATTACTATATTAAGTTAGAACTTAATTCATCTTTTTCTTAACCCTGTTTAATAAAATTGCAAACTCAAGTTGGAAGGAGCTTTTTCAGTTGCCCATAGATGCATGAGAAACCATTGGAAAATTTGGTAGTTTAAGACAACAGCCATTGATTATTGCTTATGAGACTATGATTGACCAGGAGAAAATCTCGTGATCTCGACGAACTCAGTCTGATTCTTGGCTGCACTTGGGTATGCGTGTGGTCAGTTGGCAGACTGGCTGGGGTTGGCTGGTTTAGGATGGCTCTCTTCCACATGGTTGTTCATCTTCAAAGAGCAAGCTCAGGCTTGTTCACTTGGCGGTTACGGGGGTCTGAGACAGTGATGAAAGTGTGCAAAGCCTCCTGAGGGCTGGGCTCAGCACCGACACAATCACTGCATTCCACTGGCCAGAGGAAGTCACAGAGCCAATCCGTATTCAGGGCTGATCTCAATAGCTAAGAGAAAAATACTAACATAGTAACATGATCAATATTTTCCTGTGTTATGTTCTGTACCTGATAAGTGTTTTTTCTCTTATACTGATGACACACTTTTCCTCATTCAAGTTCTAGTTCAAGCGTCACGTCCTCTGGGAAGCCTGCTCTTGCCCTGGCCCAGCAGAGTGGACCACAGGGGCCTCCTTGGTGTCACTTCTTGTCTATTTACAGTTCTCGGTGCCTTGAGGACAGGGAATATTTTTCTAACCATCTTTATATCTCCAGTTCCCAACCAACATTTTCTGATTCAATAAGGTACCGGCCATTTCTCAGTTCTTTTGTTTTGCCCGTCCACATCGTCACGACCCTGTCATCTTGAGGATCACCACCCTGTCATCTTGAGGAGATTCCCCACCCACCCCAATCTCTTTCCCTCGAATGCCTGGACAAAAATTGCACTATTTGACAAGTCGTAATCAAAGGAACAATGCTGGTCTGTTCTGCATTTTGCAGCTAGAGCTTTGAGCATTTGTGAAGCTTACTGATTGCACTGGAGCATTTCCACTTTACTTCTGCTGGGAGGGCTCCCTTCCATGTCTTCTTAGTGGTGCAGTTGCAGGTGCCCAGGTTCTTAGCACCTGCGAGCCCAGAAATGTTTGTGGTCAAATGTACAGAACTCCCTGGCAATTGTGCAAGACTCAGGTCTTGAAAGTATTTTTCTTTAACTGGCAGTTTGGTGCCAGGGGAAGTTGTTACACAGTTCTGGGGGCCTGTAATGTCATTTTCCTTTTGTAACAAACCCCTCTGTTTCTCAGCTTTTGCCTCTTGTTGCATTTCTTAAGAGTATAAGCACTATAGAATGAGTACTTATAGTTAAAACTCTCTGGGGCTAAGAAGGATCGTAGATAACACCTAGCTGAATACAATCTTATTTTAAAACTTCATTTATTTATTTTTAGAGAGAGGGGAAGAGAAGGAGGAAGAGAGAGAGAAACATTGATATGTACGAGACAAGCAATGATTGGCTACCCCTCGCACTCCTCCAACCGGGGACCTGGCCTGCAACCCAGGCATGTGCTCTGAGCGGAAATCGAACCAGCAACCTTTAAGTTTGCAGGATGATGCCCAACCCACTGAGCCACATGGGCCAGGGCCAATCTTATTTTATAAAAGGGACAATAGAAGTCCAAAGAGATAAAGTGACATACTCAAAGTTACAAATGACTTTAGGGTTTGGGACAGGATTTGTGTAGTTGGAAATTCAGAAATGTTCTAGAAAAATAAGCTGCTAAGCCAGATAACCCTTTTCCTCTAGATAAGCCAGGTAAAGTCTCCTGTGAGAGAAGTCTCATGTGAGAGAAGTCCTTCTTTAACAGAGATTCCTACCCTTTAAAAATGCATCATTTGCCTCCCGAGGTCAAGTGTAAAGGGCAGCTCCTCTTTGACTACACCAGGCACCCATGTACTTATCTGAGTTTGCTATCTGTGGATCAGAGTAATCTGGTTAAATGCAGATTACCAGGCACCTTGCCAGACTTGAATTCCTGGGGATTTGGGACAGAAGTCGTGTTTTTAGCAAGTGCCCAGGTGATTCTGGTGTACTTTGAAGTGTGAGAACAAATGACCATGATATAATGTCGAGCAATGATAAGTGCTGTGGGGGGAAATAGAGTAAGGGATGATGGGAGGGGTGCTATTTGGATGGGTAAGTAAGTGGAGATTTCCTTCAGCAGAGACCTGGAAAAATAAGCAGTTGGCCATGCAAAGAACTGTGGTAAGGAAGAATAGGTAAGAGTAAATGCAGAAAACCTGCCCAGGGATGAGCTTTGGAGGTTCGATCAGAAAGCAGACCTCGCTGAAAATGGTCCAGTCATCTCCTGTCAATCTTGGAATAAAATCCAAACTCCTTACCTTGTATGACCTTGTTCAACCTTGTTCAACCTTGTATGATCTGGTCCTTGCCCATTGACAGGAACTGGTTCCATGGTGTCACGTGACTGTGGGACCAGTAAGGGCTGGTGGGAATTGTAATCTCTGGTTCAAAAGGCACCTCTCAGCACTGGCTCCATGCTGTAGACGGGCAAGCACAACACTTTGGGAGAATCTGCTTTAGTAAGATTTCAGTAAGATAAGCTGAAAGCTGACCACTGGATTTGACAAGATGAAGGTCATTATGACCCTGACAAAAGCTGTTTGAGGGGAGCCAAGGGAAATTTCGATCTGAATGATTGGCAACTTTCAGAGGATTTCTATTGTATGTGAGTGAATAGCATGATGACTAGAGGGATGTAGGGTCTGGGAGATTCTTTTTTAAGATCGGGGGTTCTATAGCATCTTTGAACACTTGCAGGAATGGTCCAGCTTGGAGAGAGAAACTGACCATGTAGGAGAGAAGCAAGATTGAAACCTTTGAGAAAGAAGGAGTGGAAGGAATCCGGTGGACTAAGGAAGCCCTTGGGCCTAGAATGCAACAGGGACAGTTATTTTTAACAGGGGCAAAGCAAGTTCAAAGAGCTGGCAAGTGATAGTATCACGATCCAAATCAGTTCTGTCTTAGAGACTAGTCTATAAGTTTGCCCAAGGCCAACTTGGGTTGTGGAAGAGGGGAATTTCATTATTTTTCTCCTCCTCCTCCTCTTGTGTGCCATATGGTCCTTTGCTCCAGATCCCGTAGTTCCAGCTAATAGCATTTATTCATTCAACAAGCTTTTTATGCACCCACTCTGCCACATGTGGTGCCCCTGAGTGCATGCTGGGATACTTACCATCAGTGAGAAGCCAATCTCTCTCTCGCTTTCTTTTTTTTCCTTTCCCCCTGGATAGAGTAGCTGTCAGCCTTTCAGGAGAACTGATGACTTTGACCATCTGGCCACATTTCTGGGTCTGTGCCTGGGATGGCACCGTCTCAATGAATGGGTGGTATTAAGGGATGGTGCAAACAGGGAATTTCTGCCCTCTCAGCTAGACGAGCCAAAATACTCTAAGGATGAATGGTGACAAGTGTCACAGTCAGACCTCTCTCAACACCTGAGCCATCTTTAGGTTAATACTTTCATATCATTTAACTAGAATGTGCTCTAAGGACCAGTATCTTGTTAGAAATCAACAAATGGTGTTGTGAATATATGAGGAAGATCTACTTTACTTTATTATTTTGTATCTGCAACCCATTTGTAAATTAGAGACTTGAAATCACTTCAAGGGAGGAACGTCCGCAGGCCAGAGCAGCCTTGGGAGAGGCGCGTGACGATCCATCCCGTGTGCTCTCTTCTGCACTTTCGTTTTGGTGGCACACAACTGACTCTCGGTTTTAGTCTGTGTTCTGGACCTTCTGTTCTGCACCCACACACACATGCTATCTTGTTCTGACTTCCTGACGTCACGCAGCCTGTTGACCTGCTCAGGGCGGAGGCTTGTCTCTGCCTTCAGACCTGTCTCACTCCTTAGGCTCAAGCCCAGCGTGGACAGGTGTACACATGGAGCAGTTGCCTGTTCCGAAGTAGAGTCACCTAAAGTACAAACTGTTCAACCTTTTCCTTATGGGTGTATTTGAATATACTATTCTTAATGAAATTTGATGCATTTTCTAAAGTTTTCTTTGATAATACTTGTGTACGCTTGTCATTTCTGTCTTTCAACTGTACAAGGTAAGTGATTAAATTTACATGCTGTACCTAGAGAACCACTAAGCTACCTTCTGTCTCTATGGATTTGCCTACTGTGGGCATTTCATACAAATGGAATCATACACCGTGTGGTCTTTTTAACAGGCCTATTTCATTTAGCATGTTTTCAAGGTTTATCCATGTTGTAGCATGTATAAGTTCTTTATTCCTTTTTATGGCTGAATAAATTCCATTGTATGGCTACACCACATTTACTTATATATTCATTAGTTGGTGGACATTTGGGTTGGTTCCACCTTTTGACTATTGTGGATAATATTAATATGAACATTCCCGTACAAGTTTTTTTATGGAATGTTTTCTTTTACTTGGGTCTATAACAAAGAGTGGAATTAGGGGTTAAATGATAGCTATATATTTAACTTTTTGAGGAAATGCCAGGATGTTTTTCAAAGTGGCTGCACCATTTTCCATTCCCACCAGCAATTTCTCCACATCCTCACCAACACTTGCTATTGTCTGACTTTTCGACTGTAGCCATCCTAGTGGTGGTATCTCATTGTAGTTTTGGTTTGCATTTTCATAACAACTAATAATAAGAATTTTTTTCATGTTATTATCGGTCATTTGTCTACCTTCTTTGGACAGATTCTGTTTGAATCCTTTCCCCATTTTTATTACTGAGTTGTAAGAGTTTATATAACATCCCTTATCAGACATATAATTTGAACATATTTTCTCCCAATCACTGGGTTGTTTTTTCACTTTCTTGATGATGTCCTTTGATGCACAAAAGTTTTTAATTTTGTTGAAGCCCAATTTATCTACTTTTTTTTGGTCTCTTATGCTTTTGGTGTCATATCTAAGGAGCCATCACTAGATACAAGGTCACAGAAATTTGCTCCTATGTCACCCTCTAAGAGTTTTATAGTTTTAGCTCTTACAATGGAGGTCTTGCATACATTTTGAGTTAATTTTTGTACATGTTTTGAGATAGGGGCCCTAATTCATTCTTTTGTGTAGATATTCCATTGTTAGAGGGCAATTTATTGAAAAGATTATTCCACCCCGTAGAATTGTTTAGCACCATTGTCAAAATAAAATGACAGTAAATGTGAAAAAAAAATGTATGCTCTGTAAAACAGTAAAGCAATGGATGTGTCATGATAGTGGCAAACCCGCTAATTTGCACTTGTGATCTGTCATATCTCAGTTAAGGTAGTGATGTGTTCTACTCCACCCTTCCATGTCTTAGAAGAAAAGGAAAGAAGGGAGGAAGGAAGGAAAGAAGGAAGGAAGTTTTAAATATAGCAATTGAATTGAATATTTGGGCACGTATTCTAGTTCTGGCAGGAACATGGAAACATATGTGCCTGTGCATAGGGTGGTTGTCAGAGCTCGGGTAGTTTCTGCCTTTCTGGCCGTGTTCCTGAGTCTAGGATGAGTGTTCTCTCCCATGAATGGGTGGCCTCAGAGATATGAGGGGACCCCCCAAAATGGAATTTATTTATAATAAATTGTGTATTCTTCAATGTTTAAACTTCAGTCACCTTCAAAGTACTCTCCATTTGATATAATACACCTATCAAGATGTTTTTTTCCACTACTCGAAACAGTTTTTGAGCTCATCGATTTTGATGCCTTTTAGTGCTTCTGCTCTTTTGTGTTTTCCCTCTTCCACATAGGCAAAATGTTTCCCTTTGAGGACTTTTTTTATCCAGGGAAACAAAAACAAGTCTCTCGGTGCAAGATTGGGTGAATAGGAAGGGTAAGGGCACATAGGTCTTGCCATTTTTGGTCAAAAGCTGCTGAACATTCAGCGTAGTGGGCAGGTGTGCTCATAAATCACCCATCACGAAATGGACAAACGCATTGAGAGAGTCTTCAAAAAAAATTTCACTGAAGCCAAACTCAGCCTCTCACAACAATGCCAGTTGGTACACTGATACAGATGGGTTCCTAGAACACTCACCTCACTAGAAGCCTATACAACAAGGGGCCTGCCCTCTAGAAGATAATTCTGGTTTTTTCAGGGTCCCCCCTCATACAGTAAAGGGAATTTCCACCCATTCAGTGGGCGGATTTAGATAGATGGACTAAATCTATTCGTATGTTCTGAAATATAAATGTAGAATCAAGCAATAAGAAGGAGCCCAAAATTTCCGTAGATGTGTGTGTTCCTCGACATTAAATATCCCATGAAATTGAAATTTAGATTGCTAACTGTATCTTAAACTTGTCTGCAAAGATTTATAAAGTTTGCCTGACCTGGTTATATTGTGCATAAAACCCTGCTGAGTGCCTGTCAAAATCCTTGTTAGTCCAAACTGTTGGAAACAGAGAGCTTCTATTTTTCATGCATTCCCTAAAAAGAAGCTGTGATTTCTGGTCTCAGCTGCTCCAAGTACCCATGTCCCAGCCCCCTCTGGTGACATCTCTAGCTTCTTCATGGCTGGTGAGTTGAGCCTTTTTCCTGGGCTATGATAACCCCCAGGAAACAGGAAGATCTCACACTCTAGGCATGGCAGATGAGAAGGACCTGGCTCCCCAGGCAGAGGGCATCACTGAACCGTACAGCCATGGACACTGGCATTGGGGCATTGTCTTGGCATCCTCTATGTGGGAAACACATGCCCAGGCATGTGTGGATCTGTCCCTTGGCAAGATGCTTAATGTTATTCATACCAGAACTAAATCACTGGACTGAAAGTGGTGTCTTTTCTCTTACCTCTTATCAGGCTGTTTCCCCGCCCCCACCCCGCAGTGTTCCTGCCGGCTGGAAAGTAGAGCAGCACTGTGTATGGCTGATAAGCCAAGACTTTTATTCTTTCGTTGTTTCAAATTGTGTCTGAATCCATTGAAGGTAGGCATGGTTAATGGACTGTCTTTGATAGCACTCTGTGTCAAGTAGCTGATACAGTTTGATTGAGAGACAGTATCATATGTTACACAATATATCGTCTCTTCCTTCAAAACATGGAGTTACTGAGGCTGTCTTCAAAATAAGTGTTCTCCACAATGGGCACATAGATTAGAAGTGCCTTTTGGCTCGCTTCACATATATGGGAGAAGGTGATAAGATGGCCGGGGACAGCAGAGTGCCCAAGATATATAACTTAAAATGTGCCGCATCCTAATGCCCAAAGTACTCAGGAAAGATTCCTGTCTTAGTGTTGGCGCGTGGGCGAGGATTTATGGTAGGGGGCAATCAACAGTTTTCTACACACATTGTTTTATAAGCTTTTACGTCCTGCCTACTGGGTTATCTGAACAAGAAAACTCACCCATCAGTCACTTCGCTTGGAATTCTCCCAAATGGCCATGGGTATTCCTTCCTGACACCATAAAGCTAATGAAAACCAAAACTGTGTAAGAAGCAAAGCTTCTCTTTTGAGGAGCAGCCAAGGAAAGGCCAAATTAGCGGATTATTGAATGGCTCACATTCTCACAAAGCACTGGTGGGACAGTAATATATGGCCCAGCTCACAGCATGATTTTGACTGAATGCTTGGGTTATTGCGCATGTGCAGGAGACATACAAAGGCAGGTTGCTACAGCAGACTGGTATTTACAAAGCCGGGATTATTTCAATTTAAAGGGGCAGTTCAAGTCTGGTTGAACTGCAGACTCTTCCTCATCAGCAGACTGTTTTTTTTTTAATCATGTTATCTCAGAAAATGGAGATATTTTCCCCAGGATGTCCCAGTAGAGTGGGACGCGTAGCTGGGACTCCTCGCTGGTGTCCTTGGTGGCTGTGCCTTCCCATGGCGTCTTCTGGGCTCCGTCATACTCAGGGGCCATTGACTGTCTCCAACATAAGTGCTGCCTCAGGGCTTGCCCTGGGCTTGTTGGGGACAGCAGAACTGGGGGCCATTAACCAAGTGAGCAAGAAGCCAGAATCCACATAGAGCACAAAAGATCGCCTCTTTGTGAACACGTTTAGGTTTTAGTTTAGTTTAGTTTTAGGTTTTAGTTTAGGCTTCCAACCCAGAAGACTCTGGTGGTTGTCATTCAACTGCCACATGCCCACCCTTGTTCTCACTAAGGGAATCCTGACTTTGCTCCCTTCCTCCAAGCAGCCATGGGTTTAAGGAAGGGTTAGCTTCTCCCCCGTACCTAAGGGTGAACCTTGATTTGTCTAAACCACAGTCTCAATGTGAGGACCCACAGCATCAACCTGGGAACTTGCTAGAAATACAAATTCATAGGCCCCACTCCAGACCTGCTGCATCAGAGATTCTGGGAAACAGGACCAGCAATCTGCTTCAGCAAGCCTTCTAGGTGATTCCGATGCCTGCTCAAGTGTGAGAACCACTGGTCTAAGCCAACCACGGAGGCTCGTGTCCCTGGACCTGACAGCTAAGTGCGGGCGTGTGATGCTGTCCCAGGCGGAGAGACATGAGGGGAAACCGAGGCTTTGTAAGAAGAAACAAAAGGCATCTGCATTTCCCATTTTTCCTTCCTGAGGACGTTGGTTGATGTACAGCTAGTAAATTATTATTTTTATAATAATAAGAGGTGTTTATGAAGAGGTTTGACAAATAACTGCCATTTCTTTGAAAAACATAAAGTGTTAAAAATAAAAGGCAAGGAGGGGCTAAATGTGATTTATGTGAAGAACTCATTTGGACTATGCTGGCCCCGAGACCTTATTCTGCTGCCTGTCCTCAGCAGAACCACACCTCAGCCAGCCCAGAGCTGGACGCAGGGACGGACGTCACCTGCTGGTCAGGGACTGGCCAGGGCAGCGGAGGCTGGCTGTTTGGATGTGCTCGGCTCACCCACGCTAAGGCAAAACAGGTCTCCAGACTTGGCTTTGCCGCTTGGTGGCCGCTGCTCAGACCGAGTGCAGCGTGTGCGGAGTTCAACCACTTCTCATCAAGGTCTGTTTGCAGTTCCTCCCAGGCTTACGTGCCGTCTCTGTGTGAACTCTGCACAAGGCCATCCCGATATTTGATCATTTCAAAGGCTTGCCACTGAAAATGAGACCTTCATGGGGCTCTGTTTTCTTATCTGAGCCCTAACGCAGAGGCAGCATTGGTTGCTGAGAGCTGGGCTGGGGACTTTTGCTTCCTCTCCATCTCGGATAGATTTGGTTTTGCACAATGTCCTTGCCATCCCCCAGTCTTTAACATCAAAATCTAAAAGCATTTCCTGATTTGGCCTTGGATATTAGGTAATAGAGCCTGTAAAGGAAGCAGAAGGATTTTTTCTGTTCACTTTTGATACCAATTGCCCTGATAGAAAGGAAACTGCAGTGAGTTACAATGGCAGGATGCAGACATTAATTAGCAGGCTCCCCTTCCTCCCCCCACCCCAAGTTGCCTGAGTGGGTGACACACACCCCCCACCCCTACTCACACTGATTTATGGAACATTTAGCCGATAAGTTGGAGGGCCTTTTAGCAACGCAGCCTATCTGTCCCAGCGTGACTATTTATAGGCTACTTTGTTCCAACAAACCACTTTCATTCCAAGCTCCTTCGTCCGGTTGGTATTGAACTATTTCCATCATCCGTGAGGGTGCCGTGCGCCAGGTCTTACTTACAGTTTGAAGCCATTAATATCATTTGGTTGAAGTACTTTAATGTGGGACATTAGGCATGACTGCACTAGATATTTTACTGTCACAAAAACAAATTAGGCGCAATCATGAAGCAGTAAGATGGAGCTGCTATACACTGGGATGCTCAAAATAAAACCGTGAAAAATATGTGTGACGTACATCCCAGGAAGACATGCCACCCATCAGAGTCTCTGTTGCCTCCAGAGTAGAGTTAAGCAAGCTGATATTTAAGATTCTTCACGATGTGATTCAGCACCTTTTCCTGCTCCATCTCCCTCAAATGTCCTCTTTCACTGCCTCATCCGATTGTACCACAGCGCCTCCTCGAGTCTACATTTGCCCAACACTTCATGCATCCATGTCTGTCTGCACTTGCCCCTGACTTGAGGTGTCCCTGTCTTATCTGTCTAACAATGAACTCCTATGCCCTAAAATAATATCCCGATCATTTTCAAAGCCCAGAGCAAACATCGCCTCCTCCATGCAGACTTCTCTGATTTTCACATAGTCAAAATGAATCTCTGCTTGGCATTCCCACCACTCCAAAATTACCTGAGCTGCTCCTTCTTCTTCATTTTCTGTGATATATTAATTTTATTTTTTAAATACAACTGACATCAGTATTGTATTATTTTTAGGTGTACAGGATAGTGGTTAGACATTTACATAACTTACAAAGTGATCCCCCCATAAGTCTAGTACCCGCCTGGCATCATACGTAGTTGTTACAATGTAATTGACTGTGTTCCCTCTGCTGTTCTTTCCATCCCCACTCTTTGGTAACTGCCAACTTGTACTTCTTAATCCCTTCACCTTTTTCACTCAGACTCCCAATTCCCTTCCCATCTGGCAACTATCAGTTTGTTATCTGTATCTATGAGTTCATTTCTGTTTTGTTTGTTCATTTATTTTGCTTTTTAGATTCCACATATAAATGAAATCATATGGCATTTGTTTTTCTCTATCTGACTTAGCTTCTTTAGCATGCATTTCATTCTGTCCTATATTGTACTTAGCTGATTTAATGTTGGTCTCTCTTATTAGACTTTAAACTGCTTAAGGAAAAATGGGTATTGTTTATCTGGGAATGTTCCTACCATTTCCAGCACCTAGAACACTATCCAGTATGTGGTAGATGTTCAGTAAATATTTATTTAATAAATGGAAGAGTAATGTGATCTCTCTCCAATGTTAGATTCTTTCTAGAAAAAGGTAGGAAAAACAGCCTTAGCTGGACTGCTGATTTGAATAATTTGAGTGAAACTGTGTCTTTAGGTTTTAGTGGATTAAAAAAGGAAAAAGCATTATGTCTTCAACACGAATTATATTTCTGTTTTAATCTTACAAGTAAGGCAATACTCCCAGAAACCTACCTTTCTTCTCTATAATATTTTCACCTCCTGCATTTCAAACACAGTATTTCTTCACATTTTGATTAAAATTGGGTTTTTTACTGAAAGAATGACAGTATTTTATTCAACTATGTCTTTGGAAATGCCTGAAGGATGGTGTGGCCCAGCGTATGTGGCTAGTGCCACCTCAAACAGATCACTTCAGACTGCCTCTAAAGGTCACCATGCTTGTCATCAAGGCAGTAGTTCCCCGTTTCATGATAATCTCAGGCAGGGCAGACTCGCCCCCCCCCCCCCCCCCCCCCC
>PVJI01019706.1:0-30481 GCA_004026765.1 Micronycteris hirsuta | reverse complement strand
GGGAGGGATGGGTGGAGGGAGGGAGGGATGAGGGAGGGAGGGAGGGATGAAAAGGTGATGTCACAGGGATAGTTGGGGTGGGATGCATGCTGAGGACAGCCCTGTGCCCATCTAGAAGAGGGGTGGGCCTTGAGAGTGGAGTGTGGGTGTTTCACCTTGACATTTGCCCACTGCCCAGGAATACTCTGCGGAATATGAGGTGGGCTCAGGAGGCACCCAGAGGACTCCTTGGGTCTCCTGAAATCCCTCCAGTCCCTAGGGGCAACCCCTCCCCAACCCTCCCCACATCCTCCCTGGCATGAAAGGTAAGTAAGCCGGATCCCAGAGTCAATGGGTCAGTCAAAGCCTTGAAGCGAAGGGTGGGCTCCCAGGCTGAGGCTGAAACCTGAGTGACCATGAGAATTCCTTTTCCTGGATCCACTCAAGTGCAACCAAGGCTCAACTGGAAGCTCAAGTAAAGTTAATAAGAAAGCCACACTGTGTACCTAATGAATTTTTTAAAATCAATTATGAAAAAGTCTCATTGATCACTTGTCAACATCTTGAAACATTTACATATTAATGCTATTTTTTAGAAAACCTCTCACAGTCTGTTAACTCCATAAATGTGTTTTAAATTTGTTTTTGAAGACAACAATAAGCCGTGTGTGCGTGTGCGTGTGCGTGTGTGTTTCAGCCTGACCATTCTGAAATAAGCTGTGCTGTACTTGAATGGGGTCCACCTGCCCATTCACAGAATCACTCCGTTTGCCACGTCACTGTCAATGTCAGTCCTCCTGTCCAGGGAAGTGGCGGTTCTGATGTAGTTGCCCAGACGCACCAGGTGGCATCTCTAGAAATACTGCTTAAAACTGTCATCCCGCTCAGGGGCATCTCTTCTCATGGGGCTGAGCCAGTAGAGGCTGCTGGTGGTGGCAAGCTGCCCAAAGTGAAAGGGACAAAGTGAGCACAGCCATCCGGAGCCCCAGAGTCCAGAGAGGGCCAGGAACCAGCGCTGCGGGCTTGGTGCTGAGGGGCTCCGAGGCAGCGGAGGCTGTACGTAGAGACTGGCAGCGGTCTCACCAACAGTGAAGTGCTGTTCTCTCTCATTTAAGCCAGGCCACGGGTGCAAACCAATAGGAGAAGCCTTTGCAAGCCCGCGAGGTAGACTGCTCAGCCTTTTTTTTTTTTTCCTGGTCCAGAGCCTCCACATATGTATTTTTAACTTTGGCCAAGTGTGTCCTGAGTTCTGTTTCAGGCACCCTGTTTGCAGAATGATTCAGAGATCCTGTAAAGGGGCAGGGAGGCAGAGATAACTTGGGAGTCCTGAAAGGCAGGGTTAAAGGAACTGGACGGATTTTGCATTTCGAAAAGGAAGGGACAGGAGGGCCAGGATGTGGAGAGAAGGGCTTAGCGACTACCCACTTTCAGATCTGCAGGGGGGTCGTAAGTGCATCCCCAGACTTATTTCCATGGAGACTAATGGTGGGCTTCCCCCCCACCCCCCAAGCAGGAGAGAATTAAGTTAGACCTGAGGAAGTAAATCAGATTCATCACAGCGGTGACCCTCTAACTAAGGTTCTAGCGTCTGTCCCTTACTGAAAACCCTTAGGAACTGAGAAGCTGTAGCTGTCTTCCAAACTGTAGGTCTCAAAGACTCAGTCTGTTCTGATCATTTTTCTAAAAATGAAACTTTTCTTATTTTCCATCTTGTATTTCTACATAATCGCATTTCTCCATAGTCAAATAGAGCTACATCAAATTGTATCTTTTTTATTTTTTATTATTTATTTTTTAAAAAGATTTTATTTTATTTATTTTTAAAGAGGAGAAGGGAAGGGGATAGAGAGGGAGAGAAACATCAATGTGTGGTTGCCTCTCACGCACCTCCTACTGGGGTCCTGGCCCATAACTCAGGCACACGCCCTGACTAGGAATTGAACCGGCGACTCTTTGCTTCGCAAGCCAGTGCTCAATCCACTGAGCCACATCAGCCAGGGCCCAGAGCATTTTTGATGGCTGCACTTAAAGAGATGTAGACCACCCTTTGCTTCCCTGCCCCCTTTACTAAACATTACATATTCAGTTCTTCCCTGGATTTCTGGTTTCCACTTATTTGCTGTTTTTTTGTTCGTGTGTTAAGTCACCGTCGGGCCACTCTACGGTGCACTGTTCTTGGTAATGAGATTATAGCAGGAAACAAAATGCAGGAAACCCACGAGCAGAGAACTTACTATTTAGTAAGGGAACTTGACCGTGAACATGGGAAACACAGAGTGTGTCCCATGACGATACGTGCCACGGAGAAACACTCGCGGGGAAGAGGACACAGAGTACCACGTGGGGCTGAGTGAGGCCCCCCACCCCCCGTTCATTCCTGGGCCTGAGCAGAGCTGTGCATTTGGACCACGAACTTATGACCAGGGCTGATGTCTCCAGCCGTCCCGTGAAGGCCTTGCACCTTCTTCTTGGGACAGCATTTCTGACCACCTGATGCCCGACCTTGACCTTCCTCCTTTCCCATCACAGTTAGAGTTGAGTCTGGAAAATCCTACCTCACGCTTTTTCCTCCATGTGAAAACTTCCCAGGATCCAAAATTAACCTCAGCCCTTTGCTCATTGTGTCACCTGCACGGGATGTAACACAATTATAGTCGCTTACTGTTTCACTCAAAATCGCCAGAGAAAAAGCACACTGAAGCATTTAAAACATTGTCAATTTGATCCTTTTCAGAACACAAAGAAAATATTATTTAAAGCCTGGAGTGAGCCAGGACAGAACAGCGTACAGAAAAGCTGTCTCCATCACCCGCCTGGCCCAGCCCCATCCTGAGTAGCCAGCTTTGTGGGCATGAGGCATGCCCCCGCCCCCTCCACGCCATTCTTCTCCCACAGCCTGACTCCGGGTGCACCGGCACTTAGGGGTTTAATGTGCTGTTTTTATGGAAACGGAACCCTACTTTTCACATTTCTTTCTACTGCTCTTGCTCTGAATGCTTGATGGCTCTACAGGTCAGGGAATCTGAATCTACCTTAATTATTTTTGAATTTTCTATGCACCCACATGCACATAATTTGCATCTTTAAGATCTTATTCTATATGCTGATTTTTAGTGCCGCCTTTAAAAAAGTTTGCTCCTTCCCTGTATTCCCCCACCCCCACCTCCAACTCATGCTGGCCATGTTTTGTGTCCTTCTATACCTTTCTCGATGATCATAAATCATATTACATGCAAACAGAAACCCATGTGCAAGGTATGTACACGTGTTACATGTACCTCAGCATCTTGTTTTTCTTACTCCCTCTGTGCCATGAAAATTCAGCCCTAAATCTCACAATGAAGCTCAGTCACTCATAGTGAGCATGAACCCTAATTCATCTGGCCATTCTTCTACTGATGGGACTTCATTTTTTTAATTTTTATTTTTGGCTATTAACGAATATCCTCATGTGTTTAAAGGTACATCCATATTTTTAGGTAATTGTGTCTTTATTTTTATGGAACAGGATCCCAGAAGTGAGCCTTCTGAGACTTTGAGATAGTTTAAGGCTTAAAAGGAAAAAACATAGAGAAGGAAAAAATTGTTGCATATGATACAAGCCCCAAGCTTGGAGCTTCTGAGGTTGGAACATTGTCTATGATTTCATTGTTCTACCTTCATTCCTAAATGGCTCAAAGTGTGCCTTCTGCTCCTCTAGAGAGAGCATGCAGCCCACAACTACTTGAATTCTCCCTGAGGCTAGTATGGGAGAAATCCGGAAGTAGGGGGCAGGGGCGTCTGACTAGTTGTGACCTTCGAGATTCACGCAGCCTGCCTGCACACCTCTCAGTCCCCCCATCTGCAAAGGAACTCACCGGTCTGGTGCGGAGGGCTGGTGGGGATCCCCATGGCGAGGAGAAAGTTGGGGAAGGTGTAAGCACTGTGCCCTGGTAAGGGGTGGACATAATCAGCACCAGCTTGAACTTGCTCTTGGAGGCCTTGGCAGGAGTTCAGCTGCAGCCCAGCCTTCCTCTCCTCTCCATACCTATTGCTATGGCCTCCCCGGGACACAGCTTCTCTACAGGTACTGCTGGGAACCTCAGTCCTTTTTTTCCCTTGGTGGAAAAATGACTGCAATTGAACAGAACAACCACCTTCCGTTTTATCAACAACAAATGAGTAAATCAGGATGAATGAACAGAAAAAGCCACAAGTGCTGAGGGTGGTTTAGAAAAAAAAAAAATCTTTGAAACAGGCTGATACGATCTCTACCCATTCGTTTGGCTGCGTTATTCATTAACCAGGGACCAGGACGGGCCTGCGGGCAGCACAGGCTGAGGGCAGGGCAGCGCCCCACACGGGGTCTGCACACACCGCAGTCTGAACGAGAAGACGAGCTGAAATCTGGTGTGCCCCTTCACCCCGTGCCCTGGCACACGTGCTACCATGTGAGTCTCCTGTCTTCTCACCGAGGGGCGAGGGTGGGAGGCAGTATGAGGCGTGTTTGCTTCAGAGCCAATGGAGGGATGCTGCATTTCAATGAGAGAGAAGGTGGGTCCATGCAGTTGGCTTCATGGAGACAGTCTCTCCACATGTATAAAAGTCTCGGCGACATCACAGGACTTTACAGGAAGAACTGGGACACGTGAGGGGACCCGGTCTCTGTTCCCGGGTCTGCCACCAGTAGCTTGAGGACCTTTGTGGAGGCACTGTGCTTCTCCGTGCCTCGGTTTACCCAACTGGAGATGAAGGCTATCAGACTTGATGAATTCCAAAGACACTCTCAGCTATGAAACTCAAAGTGCTTTTTAACTAAAAAGAACATTTTTAATGTAACAAAAGGAATCATGTTTTCTATAGAGAAATTGGAAAATACTGCTGGACCAAAGAAAGGAGATTGAACAAAACATTAAATCTAAAAATCTCAGTCCTGGGAGCTGGGAGGGGATATTGGGTGGAAGGGTTTTCAGGAACAACCATAAAGGACACATGAACAAAACAAGCAAGGGAGGGAGGTGGGTTTGGCCGGGGTGGGGGTGGGGGATTGGTGGGGGGTATATGCAGACAACTATAACTGAACAACAATAAAATAATTTTTTAAAAAGAATAAATACTGGGAAATATCTTTTAAAACTTAAATAAAAATCACACTCCTGAGAGCAGAAATTGAAAGACAAATTAAATGTGAAGTCATATTCCTGAGCAAGAAACATCATAAACAACTCAGGTATATACTCATTGACTTATAAAAATAGGCATACATACCTTTTAGTACATGAGAATAAAATGTGAACTTCTAGTTAGCAAGGGATCATTTTAGACGTATGGCATAATATACTCTTTTGTAACTTAGCACAACACATGAATGTCTTTTCACGTACCCAACATCAACCTCATTTAAAATACCAGCCCAGCTCTTCAACATATAGTTGTTCCAAAGTTTATTAATGCCGGACACTTGAGATGTTTCACATCTTCCCTTGTGATAGATAATACTGTAAAGAACATCCCGGTAGTTACCTCTCTACATACATCTTAAAATGATGTCCTTCAGTAGGATGGTGAGAAAGGTATGAATGGATCGTTAATGGGTAATATGTGCTGGGAGCAGAAAGAGGTTGACCTAGGTCTAATACGTTTTTTGTGTGGGCTGTGAGGGGACACAGGAGAGGAGGGATGTCTGGGCCCAAACACTCACCCTGGTTTTGTAGAAAGGAATCCCTGCCGTGTGCTGACTGGGCGCAGAGCAGGCAGGGAGTTGAGTGGCTGGTAGCAAGGTCCTCCCTTATAAGTGTCCACCTGTCATGCTAAGTTACAAATGAGCATATTGTAACACTGTATGTCTAGAATGATTCCTTGTCTACTAGAAGTACAAATTATATATAAATACTAAAAGATATATATGCCTATTTTTCAAAGGCAAAGTGGAGAAGGGCCTGTGGAATGTGTTCCAATTTCAAGTGCCCTGAGCTACAAAGGCTTGGGGGGGTGTGCACTGCATTGTCAAGGGGGAGGTGAGTGACCCTGTGCTGCCAGGAAACCAGGAGAATGTTCTGTGATAACCATCACGGCTCAGCTATTCCCCGAGGCAAGAACTAAGGGGTTCTCCTTCATTGACTCTTGGAATGTCATTTCATTGCCGTCCTCATTATGAAAGGGAAGAATAAAAGTTGAGGTCTCATAAACAAGCGTTTGCAAGATGACCAAGATAATATGGAGAGTGCCTTTGTGTTTCCTTGTGATGAGAATGGGTCAAGAGCTCCGATAACTCGGCAGCTGTTGGCGGTGCCAGCTCTTGAGTGTGGGCTGTGCTGGGATTCAGAGGGAGCCTCTCTGTACCCACTTCACAGATGGGTGCCCTGGAACACAGAGGTCCAAGCGATGGGTCCAGCGCTATGCAAGAGAGCGCCAGCAGAGCTGAACTCCCATCTTTAGTCCACGGATGACCATTCCTGCCTTACCAGCTTTGCTGCTGAAAGGTTGGAATGAGGTAACGTCTCAGACTGTCCTGCGCAAACTATAAAATATTATATGTCTATGTGAGAGATTACTCTGACTTATAAAGCTAAGTTACAGCAAATTTTAAATGAAAAGCTCAAGTGGCCAAGTTGTAGAATGCTAACTTTCATATTCAGTTTTCCTAACAGGATAGTAAAAATTGAGAACATGTATTGAATTCTGCTATGGGATCTAAGTGCCTCTCTGATGCTGACCCATTTAATCCTCACCAAAACCCCATGATGTAGGTGCTACAATTACCCCCATCTTACAGATGAGGAAACTGGGGTGCAAAAGTTAAAAAATGGCACAAAAGCCCACCATCTATGTGTTGTAAGCCTTTATAGCCTGCGATGTCTTCCTAGACCACATAAAAACACACTCATGCCCAGAAAAGAGCCCTGGGGTTTGACCTGACCGTGAATGTGGCTTTGGAAAGTCTGGGCCACCCCAGAGATTTGCCTGTCTGTTTTGCCAGCACAAGGATGAGCGTCCCAGCCGGGGAAGTGCAAGTGCTCCATGTAGGGGTCTTTCCTGGAACAGAAAGGGTTAACCTGACCCGTGACCTGGAGGACCCCCGAGATCTTTTCCTTTTGTGCCACATATGTATGCAGATAGGCTCTGAAGACGCCCATCTCTCCTCATTGGAAATCATGAATTTTTATGAAGCCAGCCCAGAATTCCCAGAATTCAGTCGGGTGCACTTTGCAGACCCTAAAACGCTGTCACCATGGAAGGTTTCATTGCTTGCACCTGCTAAAACATTTGAGGCATTTGAGAGGCAGTGAAACACATTTGCTTTTCATTTTATCTGACTTTGGAAACCTTTGAAGTGTTTAATAGTGGAGCCCAGGAAAGATCCCCGCCTCTTAATCATTTACTCGCAAGGCACATTCTCGGCTGGTAGCCTGTCAAGCAGAAACTGACCCGAGCCCGGTTTTATTAAGTGTCACATGCCCAGTCACTGTTTATTAAAGGTGTTTTAAGGTTTGAATTATGTAATTTATGAGAAGGAGAAATAAAAATTCCATTGTTTTATTAATATACAACCCAGGATCTCTCGCTCATAACAAACTTGAAGGAAAGTTGGGCAGAAGGACGAGGTGGGGGAGGCTGGGGGTGACCTTCCATTCTCCGGCCCCCTGGTCCTCCCACACCCACTCCATCCAACCCCAGGCAGGAGCCAGGCGAGGGGGCAGAGCTCTGGGAAGGGAGCCCTCCCAGCCTGCTCCTCCTGTCTCTCCTGACCTGAGATCCCACCTCGACAAAGCAGCCACCTTCCTCCTCTCTTCCCGGCTCTCCTGCCTCTTTCCCGGAAAGGCCTAAGACAGACAAACAGCAGAAAAAAGCATTCCCTGGGTGCTCCTGCATGACCATGTGAGTCACAGTCGTTGAGAACTAAGGTACCTGCCCCTCAGGAGTGCTGGCGGAGGGCGAGGTGCCAGGTATTGGGCCACCTGCTCTAGGTAAAGGATCTCACTGGATCCTCGCCTTCTCCTGATGGAAAGCAAAGATCATCCTCATTTTACAGAAGAAACTGGCACCAAGACGGGGCCCCAGGGCTACCCTTGTCCTTTTCCCTGGGGTGCCATGGGCATCCTTAGCCCAGGTCAGCTCTCTCGGAATCATGCTGCCGGGCGTGCCAGGATGTGTGGATGGGCCATTCCAGACCAGGCAGCGTGCGCCTTACCTGGACTTGAGCTCTGTGCAGAGACCCAGCGGGCCCCCAGCCGGGTTAGCAGCCTTCATGAGGGATGTTTTCCCCCATGGATTCTCTGTGCATTGTAATAGCATTTATAAAGCCCAAGTCCACTGGAGCCTTTGCATGAGGGTTGCTCCTGGCTGCATGTCCCTCATCTAATACAGTAGGATGCCTGCCCTCCTCCAGGGGCCCCTGTCCTGTCCAGCTTCTGAACAAAGGTGGAGAAGACAGCCCTGCCTGTTTTGAGGCGGGTGGCTTTGCAGTCCTCCAGCAGCTGCTCCCTTAGACGGTCTCCCTCTGACCAGCACAACAGAGCACTAACAGGGGGAGTCCCTTTCCAAAATGCGGATGGCCCACAGTACTTAGACTGTGGTTTGGATTTGAAGCTGGTGCAGCTGAAGGTATTTCTCACCCCGCTTGTGCCCTTCCCCCACCCCGCCCTCCACTCCCCACCCCCATCCCTGCTTTCCTGTACCCCACACAGACAGAATCACACACCTGATTTTGAGCATTTTCTTAATCAAGTGACTCATGTGTTACAGGTGCAAAGTCACACCAGGCTTTTTCCCCTTGGCTCAAATTTGTGAGTTTTTATTTCTGAAAGGAGATCTCAGGTGCTAAGCCTTTTCACAGGAATGGTGTAGAGTTTTGAGAACAGGGGCCCTTTAAAGTCAGGGTGGGGGCGGGGCATGGCTAACGCTAAATGAACTCCTGTTTGGAAAGCTCCAAGCTCCCAGCCAACCCGTTTGCAGGAGGTAAGGTGGTGGGCCAGGTTCTACAAATCGGTGTCAATCATTGACTCACTTAATTTCGAATTACTGATTCCAGCGATATTTTCGATAGTGCTGGCCGCTGGCAGTCTGGCCTGGAGGAGCCTTGCCTTTGATCTGCCCGCCTAATTTCCACGAGCAGTAAAACCACAGACCTCCGCAGGGCCGACCTCTGCAGGCCCGCTGGCCCCAGGGTTCCGAGGTCTCCCTGCTCCTCGGGGGAGCTCTGAGCTGCTTGTCCCAATCTGAGAGGCTTTGGGTACAGTTTCTAGAAGGAGTCACCACACACAAATCTGTTAGCTCATTAATTCTGCATGCTGTTCAGCACTGGGCTGGGCACGGGGGAACAGGGAGGAATGAGTCCCTTTGGCCAGCCGGACACGTGGGTGAACAGGCAGTTTTAGCACACAGGGTTTGGTACATGCTTGGATGGGGAAGAGCAGGCAGCGGTGGGAGCTTGAAGGAGGTGCATCAGGGAAGACTTCCCAGAGGAGGTGACACCTCCGCTGAGACCTGAAGTTGGAGTAGGAATTAGCTGGGTGATGGGCAGAAGAGCAAAGGAAAGCTCTGAGAACCTTCTAAACCCTGGGAAGGAGTTTGGAATTTCATCTGAGGATAAAGGAAGCCATTGATTGATTTTAAGGAGGGCGAGGGAGGGGTCACATGAATAGATTTATATTCTAGAGGGCCAATGTGGAGAGGGGCAGGGACAGAAGCAGAAAGACTAGGTAGGTTTCATTAAGAGGAGGCCTGGCAAGGGTATGGTTTGGGTTAAGCAAAGCTAAACACGGGCAAGTATGTTGCCAGGGAGGGTTGGGGAGATCCTGCCAGGAGACCTGGCTCTGGGACATGAACGCACCCCCCATAATTACTGTAGGCAGGGCCCTCCTGGCATTTGTCTGAGCCCCGACTCAGGCGGAAACTCTCAGGGCCACACGAGTCACAGGGAGGAGAGGTCTCAGAGGACAGGTGGGAAGGGGTGCTCCTGCTTCAGGTCTGGTAAGATTTCATTAAACTGATGGAGGTGGATGGCTTTGGGGACTGAAAATCAAGAAAGAAGTTCCCTTGGATTCTAGACACACGGCAGGGAAGAGCTGGACAAGGGCAGCCAGGAGCACACAAACCAGGAAGCTATGGTGGGTGGCCCTGGGGGCGTGAACTTCTGTAAACCATCAAGATGTCTTGGCCTGTGTGATGGAGACTAATTTTTCCTCTTGGGGTATGGTGAGCTAGGCAGAGGTACTCACTATACCCAACTAGTTGCGAAAAGGGGTTAAATCCTCTAACAATCATTATTTTTTAAATTAATTGAACATTTATTATGTGCTGGTTCTAGTGCATGATTTCACCCTGAGAAGTGGGCATCATTCTGTCCATTTTCACTGATGGGAAATTGGAGGCTCAGAGAGAGGATATCATGGGTGCCAGGTCACACAACTGGTACGTGGAAGAGTCGGGAACTGTTGAAGTATGACAGGTAAATCCAGCCACGGCTGAGATGCTTTCTAAGGATAGCAGGGGCACTGGAGCCGGGAGCTGGAGAATCATGCAGCTCTGCAGCAGCGTTCAGTGACAGGAGAGGCAGGAGGGTTCCCAGGAGAGGCAGTTCCCCTGGGAAGTTAGGAGCTGTCTCTGTGCCGTGTCTAGCTCTCCAAATCTTCTCCAGCCTCTCCGTTTACCAGGCGCTTGAACAAGAAGGTGCCATCCTTCTGTACGTTCTTGATTTCTGCCCATGCTCTCATCATGCTCTCAGTGCTGCTCACTTAGACGAATGCACTTATCAACCCTTTTCCAGACGCTGATTGCTGCGCCGCAAAGGCTGGGAGAAGAGAGGAGCTGTTTGCCTCGCCTGGTCCACCCTCTGTCCCACCACTTGTCCTGCAGAGTCAGTGGCGAGGAGAATGGGAGGAGCCAGCCCATCGATCGAGCCTGGAGATGCTAGGAGTTAACAGCACAGTTGTGGCACATTGTACCTGTAATGCCTTTGGGAGCTCTACCTAGATCATCTCCTTGGGACAGCAGGCAGGCTTAGAGATGGTAGTAAATGCCCACCCGAGAGAAGCTGAGAGAAATAGAAAATATTGCTTATGATTCGGTGGCACAAATCAGAGCAGTCTGACACCACCTCCCAAAAGTTGACACTTAGCATCTTTTTCCGTGACGCATTGTCCAAAGAGACTGCTGTGCCCTGGGGGTGGCCAGAGAGAGAGGACCCCCTCTGAGTTCACAGTGAGTTTTAGGGGTGAAGTGGGAACACTTGGCCTCTGTTCTGTGTTGGGCCCTTTGCTGGGCACCTTGGTTTTTTCACTCACCCTTCCTGGCCACCCTCTGGGAAGGCCAATAGTATCCACATTCTATTAAGCAGAATACTGAGACTCAGATTCAACGATGTTTGAAGTCCCAGAAGGGGAGCTGGGGACTCACTTATTTCTGGTACATTTAAAGAGCTGTCCTTTGCACGTGGCTGTGGGAGCCTCACACCAAAGACAAGGTCCGGGCAGGTGGGGCCCATTTTAGAAAATGCATAAAAATGGGTTGGTAAGCAAATCGCCATCGTTTTCGATGAATTCTGTTGTTCCCAAGAGCAGTGCCTCCTTGCTAACTCCAGTACATGACATATTTCCAAAATATCCCAGTGTGAAGTTTAACCTGCCAGCACGGAGAGTTTTGTCCAAAACTGGCACTTATTCTCGGGGGGAAAGGAGACAAACCCGAAAACTCTACCTGCCCCCCAATGAGAGGAGGACAGGTGCCGGCTTGCCAAGAGAGGGGGCGGATTTAGTGCTGTGGACGTTAGCTCCAAGTTGCCATCTAAATGCAGTGGTGGGCGGGGGGCACAGGGGTCCAAGCCAGGTGTCTGTTCCCTAAGGCTGAGGGGTGACATGATGGATGAGACAGGGGGACGTGGGCCGTCCCTCCAGGCTGTCCTGCGTTTCCCCAATGACCCCCACATTGCAGTCCTCTCTAATTCAGGGGCATGGTCTTGGAAAGCTGTAAAATCCCATACACACTTTTAAAAATCATGGCTTATTTCAATAATATAAAAATAGTTCTTTAACCAGACATCTAAACACATCTCTGTTGTAATAATAACTTGCACTGTTGTAAATGAAGCCTTCCGTTTTCCTGTGACTCACATTGGGGTCCAAGAGAAATTCTCCATAATCTATGAATCATGTTTTCCTTTGAATTGAGTCCACATACATATCGTTGGGGATTGAGAAACCCAGCCCTCACATGAGATTATACTCCCAAGCCCCAGAGATGAGAAATGGTGAGCAGATTACAAGGAGAGACCCCAATAGCCCTGCTCCAGCTGCAGGACCAGGGCAATGGGAGAAAATTGCTCACCCACTTGTCTTTCCAACTCTGAGCAAAGCCCGGCTTTAGTAAAAAGGAAACCTGGCTGGGGTGACATGGCTGCCAAGCAGAGGGACACAGCAGGTTCGGTTCCCAGAGAACCAGACCCACATTAAATGGGGGTAATTGCCTGACCAACCTCAGACTATCTCTGGGGGTCTCCTGGCATATGACTGGGTGTCCAGTTTGACAGCTTCAGCCTGGGACATCAGACATGTGCTTCCACTCTCACGTGTACTGTTCAATGTATAGATGGGATGGGGGGGGCAGCGCTCCTGGGATCTGTAGCTGTCTCAGCTGCTGTAGGACTCTGGCCCCCCTAGGCTGCTGGGGTCACCATCAACAGTGATAGAAACAGAGTCACAGTTGTGGCCAGTGCTTACCAAGGTCTGCTTTATAATGTTCTCTCATTTTACCCTCCCCTAGGGAGGGTGGGGGTGTTGTTATCACCCCGCTCTATAGTAGCAGATACCCGAGGCTTGAACACATCAAGGGCCCTGCCCAAGATCCCCGAGACAAGAACTGTGTCTACAGTCACCCACTTCTGATCTCAAACTGTCACAGAAGGGCTTGCTGAATACCTACTCTGCGCAGATCCTTTTTTGGGGTGCAACTGGAGATAACGTGTCCTGCCCTTCGGAATCATGAGGCCCAAAGAGCAGCCACCAGGCCCATGTGGCTACTGAGCTCTGAGATGTGGCTTGTCCCAGTAATGGAGATGGGCCGTGGGTGTCAAGTGCACACTGATTTCAAAGACTTAGTGCAAAAAAGACAATGAAAAACATTTCATTAACATTTTTATATTGATTGTGTGGAAATGATAATATTTTACATAGGTTGGGTTCAATAAACTATATTATTAAAATGAAGTTGACTTATTTCTTTTTACTTTTTTAAAATGTGGATTCTAGAACAGCCCTGGTGACACCCAGGGTGCTTATTCTTTTTCTATGGACAGAGCTACCCTGGGCTGTGCCTTCCACACACAGTTTGGTCCTTGACCTTGGGCTGGCTCAGGCAGTCCCAAATCTCCTGGCTTTTCTCCGAGTCGTGATGGTGAGTCCCCAGGGAAAAGGACTGGGTGTGTCCTTCTGCCCCTGATGGCTGCAGGTGGAGGCCTGTGCACACAGAAGAAACTTTAGAAGTATAGTTGATTCCAATTTTTGGTGGGAGCTGTGTTCTATAGTTACCTCCGACAATGAGTTAGCGGTCCTGAGCCAGTGCTCCCAGGGAAAATATGGGGCTGATTCCTGCAAGCTACTTCTTAGGACGTCTTTGCTGATGATATTGTTTAATGACTGATTTTGCTTAAAAACATCTTATTTAATTAATGCATATTTGTTGATTCACTAGCATTAAACTCACAGCCAATAGCACTATAACTCATTCCTGAAGGAAGCTTATGTAACACTCTGTAAGGCACATCACAGCCTTAAGTTTAGGGACACCTCACAGGACCATGCTTGGGGACATTTTAAACAGTGAAGTCACCAACAGAGAGCACAAAAATGTGAAAAAAATAAGGTAGCAAGTGTGCCACAAAAAGGACACTTAACGAAAGTATGGGTTGAGTGATTCCAATTATTCACTGCTTGATACATGTCTGTAAATGACCACAAAAGCCCTGCGCATATTGGTTTGGGGTTTCCAAATACATTTTAAGGAGCAAGTGAATTCCTAACTACAAAATTTACCGCTAATGAGGATCGACTGTGCTTGCTAACTGAGGTCAGTCTGACTTCCCATTTCCCACTGCCGCTGGTCTTTGGCTCTCAAAACCTGCCCTGAGATTCCTGGTGCATGCGTTCCCCATCACCGTGCTCTCCAGGCCGGGGCAGCTGACCGCAAGGTGGACGAAGCCCTGGTCTTGGAGGAGAGGACCAGGAGACAGGGTCAGACGTGGATTCGCAGTTTGTAATTCATGGGGCCAGGGCAAGATATGTCACTGCTTCAAGCTTCAGCCACCCAATCAGTAAAATGGGAGTCACGACGCCTTGTCCCCCTGCCTTGCAAATGCTGCTGTGACAATCTCACGAGAGGGGGTATGCAAAAGGATCTGGAAGCAGTAAATAACACAGAGATGTTCAGGATTCACACACCTTCCTGATTCTCAGAGAGCTGGGGCAGCCACGGTGTGACAACGCTCAGGCGTTACAAACACAGGCTCTGGACCCAACCTCCCTGGGTTCAAATCCTGCCTCTGCCACTAACGGTCTACATGAGCTTGGGCATCATATCCTCTCTGTGACATGGGAATAATATGAACAGAATTTGACCTTACCGTGATGCTGTCAAAATTCAATGAGACAGTGCAGGTAAAGCACTTTAGACAGGACACCCAAGGAGTGGTGACTATTTTTACTCTAACGAGTGACTCTGCCCCTGGGCTGAGTGACAGGGGTGGGGAAAGTCACGTGAGCCTCAACTTCTTCATCTTTAAATCTGAGTAATAGCACCTCCTTCAGAGAGTGGGGGGAGAAATAAATAAAGCAAACTTATCAAAACTAGGCATGTACAAAATACTTCAGCGCTCCTTTCTGTCCTCCCCTCTTTTGGTGAATCCTTTCAGATGGGCATTTCATTTGTTAAAGGTGAGTACAGGCACCTGCTCAGCTCGGGGACTGTGGGAAGGGGTGGGGTAATCTACCGAGGGCACCAAGCACAGTGCCCAGCACTGGGGGGTGGAAGCGAGGGGTACGGTATGTCCAGCCGTCCTTCCCGCTGTCTCCCTCCAAGTGGATCCAACAGACTGCTGGGCAGAAGCGAACAAAACTTAGCTAATCAACCCATGGAGAACATGAATTTTGGGAAGGCCAGCCTCACTAATTTTTAGGAGGAAGCCTGGCTTAAGGGAAGGCTTGGGAGGGATGGCCGAAGTGGGTCACCCTCTGGGCCAAGGAATCTGATTCTGGAGAACGTCAGATGAAAACATCTCCGCTGACCTGGGGCAGACCTGCTGGGTTGGGAGAGTGTGGTGGCGGGGCGGGGGGTGGAGGGCAGACGTCAGGGGGTCATTTGTCTTTAGACTCAGGAGACAATGAACTCTGGGCCTCCTGAGCAATGGGACTGGGACAGAGAGAGATGTCCTATGCTCCTGCTTTCTCTCATGCAGCTTCTAAGGAAATTCCACTGCATTGTATTTACAAGGCAACCCCAACTGTCAGCTTCCTTGAACACAATGTATTTAATAAAAAGCCATTAAGCCTTGTAAAGCTGTCAGAAATCTAAATGACACTTGTAATAAAATCTTGTCGGTGACCTGTTCCGGTTAATCAGGCCCAGTGACATCATCACCCACGGATCTGTCTGATACCCTGGGTGCTAGGTATATTTAGACAGCTTTATGATCCACGCAGATTTGAGTTATTAAAATTGTACAGTTTTGCAAGGAATTTGGGATTTAATAAAGCAGCGGAGAAACTACAAAAGGAGCAATAACCTTCCAAACAGCCAGCCCTCCTGCACACTCAGGCTAGTCACGGGCAGCTCCGACACCCGGCACTCACACGGGTGAGTTTCTGCATCTGTAGTGTGCGTATGCAGCATCTGCAAGGCTAGCGAACGGATTACATTGTACCCAATGACTTCAAGGTGGTGAACTGTGCTTCGATGTAAAGATTTATGGATTTATTCAGAGTACGAGAAGCTCTTACCACCCATTGCACAGTGGCACTAACGAGCCTCTTCTGAGCAAATATAACCACTATATTGTAACTATCTCTGGCCCAGCTTCCCCCTACCCCCCTCCCTGGGTAGTTTCCGGGGCTCTAGTCCCTTTAAGGCCTAACTTTCCTTATCTGGAACTACAAAAGCCAGGCTTCATGTAACAATCAGGGTGAGACTGACGGACAGACACAAACAAGGGATATCCATTTGTTCAATAATCTATCAATTTAGACTTATGGGGCAGATATAAAAAAATGTGTTGGGTGCAGGTAAATAAATGACACCTGGTCTCCTGGCGTAAACTGGCACAGCGTTCCTGATATTTCAGTCAAATTATTCCATTTGTTTCTGAAGATATTTTAATCCCGCATGACCTCAAACTTCCCGTGAACCAGGGCCTGGACCCAAGGCCGCCCACGGCCTTTGCAATAAATCCGTTGTCTCCCTTCTCGGCCCTCAACCCAAGCCCATAGATCACCTCTCCCTGCATCTTGCTTCAATTACTCAATTAACTGCAGTAAAGTTCTTGTAGGTTTTGCAGATGTTGCTTTATTATCAAGGCCTCAGACGAACAGGAGAGTTCAGGAGCCGAGGTTATAGGAAGGTTGGTGGGGGAAGGGCCCGGATGGGGCACAGAAGATATTCCCAGCAACCGCTGGGGCTGAAGCCCCGGAGAGGGGCATTGATTTCCCCCACACTCCCCCGTGCTGTTAAATGCCCTTCACTGCTTGGGGAATTTGTGATGTTATCTGACTGAGAAACTGCTGGAGAGAAGTAGGTATTCCACCTTCCGATGAGATAATGCTGTGATTAACAGATGCTTAATTGGGCCATTTATCAAGAACAGGACCTGCCTCCAAGTCAGTGGGCTAAGTAAATTATTGCCCACCCTGCAGGTGTTGGACTGGCAGATCTATTATTCTTCTCGAAATGGTCTTTAGAAGATTTTATATGAAAAGATGATTTATTTCCAAAAGGAATTCTATTGTGCTCTTACTTATCCAGAAGGTAGCAGGGTTCTGCCCAGCCCCTCTTTCTTCACGCACAAAAGAGGGTTGTTGAAAATTAGAAGCACAGAGGGGGGCAGAGCCCGACTGGTGCTTAAAAATCAACTAAAAATGTGGCCATTTTACAGACGGCAGTGCTGAGGCTTGAGCAGACTGCATCAAATGTTACAGCCAGTTAGCAAACAGGCAAAGGTATTACCCTCCTTTTTTTTTTTTTTTTTAGAGTGTGATTTATCTAGTTGATGTAATAGAATTCCTAAAACTTCTGAAGAGGTAGGCATTTTTTTGTCCTTTAAGGTGGGGTTTCTCAACCTCAGCATTATTAACATGTTGGGCTCCATCATTTTTTGTGGTGGGCTCTGTCCTGTGCATTCTAGGACACCTAGCAGCATCCTGGCCTCCACCCTCGAGATGTCAGCAGCAGCCCCCCCCTCCACTTAAGGCAACAAAAAATGTCTCCAGGCACGGCAAATGTGCCCTGGAAGGCAAAATTGTCCCTGGTGGACAACCACTGCCTTAAAGTATTGTTATCTTCCTCCTGAGATTAGTAATATAAGTGACAGCAGCTACCTTTTCTTGAGTGCTAGAAATGGCTAAATACTTTATGTCTATTCTCTCGTTTAATCCTCACAATAACTTGATGGTGTGGGGGTTGTTATTGCTTCCTTTTACGGATGAGAAAGTCTAGGCTCAGGGAGGTTAAGGTTTGCCCAAGTTCATGAAGCCAGTCAGTGCCTGAGGCGGGTTGCAAACCACTGCCCGTACTTCTGCAGAAAGGTGAGGCTGCTGAATCTGGATTTGTTATTTGTTTCCTATTCTCCCTAGGCGGGAACTTGTTTTAAGAATCTGTAGGGAAAATAAGTCTTCTAGTTCCTCCAGGACAAGGAAAACCAAAAGCACCACTAGGTCATGGCATGGCTGGGCCATGGGATGCACTGTCTTCTCTGTAGATTACGGAGCAGTGCAGGGGGTCCGACCTTTTGGCATCTCTGGGCCACACTGGAAGAAGAAGAGTTGTCTTGGGCCACACAATAAATGCACTGCAGCACGTAATCACAAAAAAATCTCATAATGTTTTAAGTACACTTATGATGTTGTGTTGGGCCGCATTCATGGCCCTCCTGGGCCCCATGCGGCCCATGGGCTGCGGGTTGAACGCCCCTGGTGCAGTGTCTTTCTGGCATTCAGAGGAAGCACCAGGCTAGTCCACACTGTGGACGAAAACACGCAAGATGGTAAGCACACGGCAGAATTAGGACTGACTCAACAACTGTATTTCACTGAGCAAGTATCTCTTCTAAGGATGTTTAGCCTGGTCCTCTTCGTAGACGGAGGCAGATTGCTGCCCCAGCCGGGGAGCTGTTGGGTGCCTGTGCACCCTCAGGTAAGAAAACCTCAGGTAGGCTGGGGCTCAAAAGGTAGAGTGGGTTTCGTGCCAGGAAATAAACTCAATGTTCAATAGCGGTGTGAGGCAAGACACCATCCCGCAGGGGATGAGTGATGCCGGTGTCTGCACGTGTGTCCAGGGGGTGCCGGGCGTGGGATTTCGGGGTGAAATAAAAGAACGCCTTTGCATGAGTGTAAGTAAATAAAGCCCACTTCCTTATCCCTGGATGGGTCAATATCGGAATTGCCTCACCTGGAGCAACTGCTCCAGATTTTATGGTCTAATCCTTGGATCAATTTGATTTTACCACTTCTATTTCCCCTTTGCCCTGATTTCTTCAATTATTTATTTTACTCTGTTGTGAACTGTGTAGGCATGTATGAGATATTCTCTCCATATATAAGAATAACTCATGCCAAATCTTTCTTAAAGAGGTAGGCCTATCTAAGAAAATCGACAATTTAACAGCTTTAATGGCCAAGGTTCACTAGGGAGTATAGAGGATTGCTAGTCATTATGGAATTTCCTTCTTTTTTTTTTTTAAAGAAACACTTTACCAACTCTCACACCTGCATGTGCACAGGCCACTGAGTGTTGTGTGCGCCGCTGTCAGAACAAGCCCCAGGCACGCAGGCAACCCCCCGGGCCAGATGCGCGCCCCCGACGGGCAGGGCTGCTGGGCTCTTTGTTTGCTTATTTCCACCTACTTTGTGTTTTCTACCCCAACAAGACTTCTTGTCTGTCAGGGGAGGCCGTACAGAAAAATACCGCCAACTATGAAGCGCTTTTCAAAACTCAGGCTCCGTTTTCTGTTCTCATCTCATCATTTGCTGTAATTTCTCTATCCAAGGCTAATAAGCTAAGAAGATATGCAGAAAAAGTGACTTTACAGGTGAATTACAGTGGCTTCAGACTCTAAGAAGGTGATGGACAACAGTGGGCACAAATCCGAGCTTCAGGGCGAGGGGTGGGGGAACGTCTCATTTAAGACCGGGGTTTCTGCCCGGGGCACTCGTTTTCTTCCTCACACAGAGAAAAATGCGGGGGCGTGTGTCACCGTAGTCTGCGGGGAGCACCCCTACCCTCCTCCATAACTACCTGAGAGCCGCGTAAGGTTCTCAGCCCACAAGGAAAATGAAGGAAGTTCAAACGAAGAGAGATTAAGGACTTGTTCAAGGTCATTTAGTCAGCAAGTGACTGAGTTTGGATCTGAACCTTGACCTGTCTGACCCCACAGTCAGCCTTCCTCCATGCTACCTGAAGCAATCCCGAACCTTCTGTGTGCCAGGCCCTATCCCTGGTACCATGGATGTGGGGGAAAAGGCATTCCGATGGGGTTATATGAGAGGCCCGTGGCTCCTTCCCCGGCATCTGGGGTCTTCACTGGGGATCCTCCTCGGCAGCCCTTCCTCGTAGCTGTCCCAGGCAGAGTTCACTCTCTCCTTGTTCTCCGTCGGTGCTGTCACACTCATTTCTCTCTGCAGCGTGGGCCTCTCCCTGGCCTCTGGTCTGGCAGCCCGCTCACTGGCCCTCGCGGCCCCTGGTCCAGGCCCGGTAAATACCCGCTGACGGGCTGTGGATCGATCCTGGCCTCAGTTGTGATGGGTGTGGAGGGGCCTGCTAAGCTGCTCCTGACAGCTGTGTGACTCTTCCATCTCCAGGCCCAGCCTGAAGTCACCAGCTCATAACACACCTCCCCACCCACAGGGAGAGGAGAGAAAGGCAATCATTTCAGATCCTGAGATGTGAAAACTGCCTGTTGACTGACCCCTCCCTCCTCCCCCCTGCCGCTGCCCTTTTCTCTGGCCTCCTCTGAGGTGACAGTGGCTTTAGCTTCAGGGAGGGCCACTCTGGTGGCTCAGCTACCTGCAGGCGGGGCGTAGGTGATGGTGAGTCTTCCTAAAGGAGGCACATGTCTAAAATAGCCCCCTTTGGGAAAAGGCGGGGCATTTTAGTTTAAGGGAACTTTTGCTGGCTTGGGATGTTGTTAAAATCCTACTTGAACACAACCTGAGTTAATTGGGAGTAAAAGCTGTTGGGGGGATAGCGGGGGGTCCTCTGAGCAGACAGCAAGCAGACCTGTTCCTTCCTTGCACACCCTGGGCTTTGGGGTGAAACTGACATTGGGCCTCAGCAGCACTGGTAATCAATCACACGTAGTCACTCATTTACCGACTCTTTCTTGCACATCTGCTGGGTGCCGAGCACGGCGGACGGCAGGCCGCTACCTCATGGGTGTCAGAAACGAGCATTGATCAGATACTCCCACAGGTGAGTGTTTGAGGAGAAATTGGGAAGAGGACCCTGAAGGACAAAGGAAAGGTGCCGTGGGAGCGAGGAGGGCACCCGTCTGGACTGGGCAGCAGAGGTGGTGGCTTCTCTGAGGAGGGGAGCCGAGTTCTAAAGGACTTCGGTTGGGGGGTGAGTGGTTAAAAAGAAGGAAGAACAGCGAGTGCGAAGGAACAGTAACAGGAGAGAGTTTGCTTGATTTGAGGATCTGACGGAAGACTGAAGTGAGTGCAAGGTTCCCCAGGATGAAGCAGATGGAATGTTCTGGAAGTTTGAGGTGGCACAGGCTGGCTGGGAGGTGGCCTCTCTTTGTTCTTCTCTCTGTGGCAATTGTTATACCCCCAACACCTGCGCTCACCGTCTGCACCCATCCTGTTCTCAAGAAATAATCTCAGGCCATTGGCTTAAATTTTAAAAAAAGAAAAAAGCAAAGGCTCCTAGTACCTGTGAGGAATCGAGATGCGCAGCATGTGGCCTGTGCATTCAGTTTTCTTAAACTGCCCCCACAGAACCGTCTGCAAGACCCCAGAGATCAGGGCCTGAGAGAGGAAACTAGGGGAATTCAGACAACACCACATGGTCACCAGGGGAGGTGGATGGGGAGCTTCTTGAAGGAAGAGGATTTGCACAGATTAACCTGACAGTACATTAAGGGAACTACTTGGAAGGCAAGTCTCCTCTCCCTTCTCCAGCCTGGCGGCTGAGGGACAAAGGAGTTTTAGGAGCAGGGAGGAGACTCTTACAGGATAGGGCTCCTCATACAGAAGAAGAGCCTATACTCCTTGCAAAAAGAGAAGCCTCCTCCTTTCCTTAGATATTTCCCTCCTGGCAGGAGACCTGCCCTGTGCTGTCAGGAAAGCAGTCAGTATAGGATTTGACATCATGGTGGATGAAATAAATGCCCCTAAAGACCTTCTGAAGGAGGGTATGACTCAGAACCCATCAAACTGCCCCAAGAGTCCTTATCTTTTCTGCAAAACTCAGCTCAAATCTCCTTCCTTGGACTTTTGGGCAGACAGATGTGCAGATCACTCCGTCTGTCTGTCTATGCCTGAGTTATCTTACCACGAGCCCATCAAACCCCACCTCACCCTGTGGGACTGAAGATGGGAATGCTCCCGTGATACCATCAGCCAGCATGTATGGAGAAGCAGCTAGACACGGGTGCAGGGCTCCGTGTATTGCTGACTGTCCCACACGTGGATTCCCTTGGTGTCCCCCCTTTCCAGACAAGGGTACTGATGCTAGAAGGTTAACCCCTGGCCTTTCATGCAGCTCATAGCATGACTTTGACCACAGAGCCTGCCTCTTAGGCTCTGTGCTATGGGAGGTTGTATCTTCCAGTATTTTCCTTGGGCCTTGAGCAGTTACTTAAGCACAGTATTTCCAGGGCTCTGAGCAGGGTTCCTCGAGGTCCTTCCTGAGCCCCATTTTATAGATGGGCAACATATCACTGGAGGGAAAGGATGCAAAGGGAGGTGTAGGTGAATTAACCCAGCCCCAGAGGAAGTCGGTGGCGGCTGGAATTGAAGGTGGCAGGCGCAGGCAGCCAGAGCTTCCAGTCTGGCTGCCTCAGCGACACTCCTAGAGCCCAGCTGATAATTGCTCATTATGTGCTTAATCTGGGCACAGCCGGGCCTGGCAGCGGAATTACATCACATCAAAGCAAGTGCTTCAAAGGAGCAGAAAGCTGGCCTCTGGGGTAATTAGCAGAGGGCCTATTCTGTCCTGCCTGGGACAGTTGGAAGGGTTTCGGGCAAGGTCCACGTGGTACCAAGGGAAGCTCAGAGTCGCCAAGTCTGCTGAACTTGGACAGACAAGGCCAATGGCTCAAATCGTTCATTTGTGTGTGTGTGTGTGTGTGTGTGTGTGTGTGTGTGTGTGTGTGTGTTTTCCTTTATAAACTGCTCAGACACTCTTCTGCCTGCCTGCCCCAGATGCCCTGGTCAATGGGTTGTCCTCTGCTTCCCTGCAGGCCTGGTCACCCTCCCTCGGCACCACCATGTGCTTCTCCTGGAGGGAGCTGGGAGAAAATACAAACATACACACACATTCAACATCATCACGATCCACAAATCAAAGCAGAAAGAAGGTGACACAACCTTGCTTGGGCATAGAGGTGCTCAGACCTACGTTACCGTGACTCAGTGTCCCCAGGTGCCCATGCAGAGGGTCCCCAGGTATCAGCCCAGGTTTGGGAAGTGTTGATTCACCTATCAGAGTAGAAACTCGGTCAGGGGGCCAGTGGGCCTGAGAAAATCCAGGGGCTTGGTTGCTTAGCGAGACCTGCCTTCTCCCTCTCCCAGCTGGAGGGGACAGGCAAGGTGATGTTATGTTTGAATCCTATTTGCAGTCGCCTTTCACACAGTCAGGTATCCCAGCAGCATGGCGTGGAAGTGCAGAAAGTGCTAAGAGACGTTATAATGGAGTCTGGTGCCTCTTCTTGATGGCCTGTGGGGCGCTCAGGCTAAAGGGCCTGAGTGAATTTCATGTACGAGAAGAAACGGTGCTGAACTGGGCTGCGGGGGGGACGGGGAGCCCTTTGGGCATCTGGCAGCGTGAGTGCTGATTCAATGACTGGTTGGCACAGGTGAAAGCAGTCAGTTTTTCATTTCTGCTTGTAAGAAACGACCAAGTTTCACTTTCTTGAGAGTTTGGAAAAGAATTCAACTCACCCATCTATTACCCATATTTAAATAATGGGTATCTTAAGTAATGAGGTTACTAAGGTGGCAGAGCTCTGAGCCACATAAGGAAGGCGGGCTCAGATGCCCAACGAAATCTATCAGGCAGGAGTGGAGGCAGGTCACAGAAAACAGGGCATTACTTTTAGTGGAAATAAACCATGCCCAGTTGAGCCTTGCACAACGTGGACTTGAAGTGAGTTTGAACTGTGCGGGCCCACGTATAAGCATTTTTTTTTTTTTAGTTGACCCATGCAATTCAATTGGCCGCAGTTCAACAGCTTGCGGCTCAATTGACCTGCACAGTTCAAACCTGGGTTGTTCAAGAGTCAGCTGAGAATCAGAAAGCCACCTATGTGGGGGGCTCATAAGTTACATGGGGATTTTTGACTGTGCCTTTGCTAGGCACCCTAATCCTGTTGTATTTGCTGATCATGCAGACTTTAGCCTAAGATTGTCTTTATTTATGATTGCTGGGTATGGAAGTGTCTTGTATCAGTTATTTTGCCAACATTGGGAAATAAATGAGGTAGCTGACACTTCAAGAGCTGGTAGAGAGTGGGTGACTCAATTTGGGAGGAGGATGGACTCCCCCCAAAGGGGTCCTTGAGGCCCCAGGAGCAAACCCAGGCACTGCTGCTTACAAAATGACTCCATCCAAGGCCAGCTCTAGTTCCCTTTCAGGGGGCTCTGCTCCTGGTTTCAGTCTCTCTGCCCTAGAGTTGGCCCTGTCCACCTTTTATGATTCAAGAGCCTCCTGCTGAAAACAAGAGCCTTTAAAATGACTTCAAAAAGTACCTGCTACCCTGCTAATCTTCAGGTGTGAATACACCACACACCTGCCCGGCCTGCCCTCACTCTCTGTGTTAACTCTACGGGAATCACAAAGGGCCCCGCCGGGAGGGCCATGGCCGCTCTGATGGAGGAGATGTCAGAGCAGGGTTTGAGCCTGTCACGGACCAGCCAGCTGAACTTGGGCAGGTCGGCCTCAATCTCATTGTCTCCAGAATGGGCATGGGGTCGAACATGTGACTGAGTTTGGCATGAAGCCATCTGGATTGAGGATGTGCCTTCCTCGGTGCTCCCATGACCCTTTGCTTCCTCCACATACGGACAATGAGGTGTTTGTCCGCAGCCTTGCACCTCTTCAGCCCAGCTCTTTAGAGGGCAAGGTCTGAGCTTCATTCTTCTCTGTCTTGGAACAACGTGTCTGGCACACAGCAAGTGCTCAATAAATGCTTAGCAAACAAGGGAGCCCCTACTTGGCCTACCTTGAAGAGTGGAACCATACACGGATTAATGGGTCCAATCAGGACTGACTAAATAATGAATGGGCCCCGTGAACAATGAAAATGTGGGGCTGCTTGTTCAAATATTACGAAGACTTTGAAGACAGAAACAGCAGAGCGCTGAGATGAGCGTGAGGCTCTCAAGAGTCCCAGGCCCTGAGTCACTGCGGGGCTGACATGCTAATAATGCTGCCCTGGGCGCAGCGAGCTTTGCAGTCAGTGGTGCGGCATCAGTCTGCTCAGCTGCCGTCGCCAAGTTCTGTGACTGTGCCTTGAACAACAAAAGTCTCTTTCTCACGGTTCTGGAGGTCGCAAGCCTGTCTTCTGAGGCCTCTGTCCTTGGCTTGCAGATGGCTTTCTGCTCCCTGTGTCTCCACACCCGCTTCCCTCCGTGTGCCTGTGTCCCGATCTTCCAAGGACACCAGTCGTAATGGACCACGGCCTACCCTAATGACTGCCTTCTGATTCGATGACCTCTTTAAAGATGCTATCTACAAGTAGGGCCATTTTCAGAGGTACTGGGGGTTAGGGCTTCCATATATGGATTTGGGGGCAGACACAACTCAGTCTACAACAGGTGCCACCAAATACCCATGCCGCTATGGTTATCTTCCTGAATTGGGTTTCTACCACATGTACTTCAGCCCTACCCTGTAGAGATTGGTGTATCACCTAGTGTTTGCTGATTCTAAAAGAAAAGGATAAAGAGGTAAAGCTCACCATTTATCCTGCCGTCTAGGGGTTAATGTTTTGAGGTACATTCTTTCTGCCTTTTTCACTATGGGAACATCTTGATGGTACCAACTAAGAAATACCATTTGGCATCTTACTTTTTTTAGTTAATCACATACCCCTTTTCCACCCCACTGAATATGTTGAATCAGTGTGGGGAATTTTTACAGCGACATATTAAATTCCAAATGCGTTCACAGTTCTCAGATGCTGAAGTCACTTCCCAGGATGAGCTGGTAACCCCTCAGCCTGGCAGTCATACACACGAGGCCACCTCTGAAGCCACTGTGGGGTGCACAGAGCACAAGACAATGAAGCTACCCCATTTCTGCCAGCCAGGGCATTTCTGGACATTTGATTGGGTCAGAATGCGGAGCGGAGGGGAGAGCGTGAAGGATGGGAGCCTCACTTCCAGGAGGAGTCTCCATCTGGCCTCTGTGGTCTAGAAGCTAATTGCTGTGGATGTGATGGCTCAGCATTCATTCCTAATATAGTTCCCTCCAGAAACAACCATTTAGTTCACCAATTATTTTATTTCTTTTAGGGACACTTTCTTAATTGCAAAAGAATCTAAAAATACAATTGGCATACTTGATGTGTGTGGTGTCTTGTTTAGAAAGTTAGGCTGGGAGGAAAAAATGCAATTAAACTGTCAAAGTGTAATTGTTTCTCATATTTAATTTACAGTAGCTCACTCTCATTTACTTCTCGTGGTTTGGGAGTTGAAGTAAAGGAAGTTACCAGGACAACTGTAGTTCCCAAATGAAGACTTGTGGTTCTGAGCGTGGGAGGCCGCTTAGGGCGAGCGACTCGCCAATTACTTTGCTTTAATAACATATCATGATGCTCGATTTCTGAGATTCCTGAAGCGCAGAATTTACCAGTTTGGGGCACAATGGGCCATTTTGAGTAAAGAAATACACTCTGAAGTAACGGTCACCCAAATCCCCTCCACCCCCAAAAGAGCAAGTAGGTGTGTGCTTGTGTGTGTGTGTGTGTGTGTGTGTGTGTGTGTACAGCTATGAGGGGTCTCTGCTGTATTTGGGTACCTCTTAGCTTCTTTTCTCAGTGTAATTTAAGGAACGTTAAACAGAACAAGCCACACTGGGTGGTTATGTAAATGCCATTTATTCTGGAAATGTGTATTAAATGCCGACTCAGGGCACTGGGCTAGGCGCCTGGGAGAGGGAAGTGGACTAACACGGTTTCGCTCCTCATACAGCTCAGGCACAAGTCAGGGAAGCAGGTAAATGCTTTCGGGTGAATGTCATAGGCACCAAGAGAGAGATAGAAAGGAAGAGCTGTGGAGCCACTAAAGGAGAAACGCCCTGGATGGTCGCACAGATCGGCCAGACGGAGGCAGGAAAGCAGGGTCCCATTGAGCAGATACTCAGTTGCCTCCTGTGCTTGGGGTGCCATCCACACCCCGGCTTCCATAGGGCTGGTGCCCTGGAAACATTCGGCCAACGAAGGAGATGAAATGCAACATAAACAGTGAGTATAGGGTTATAGGTGCTCCAGGAATGTTTGGCAAATGGATAAAATAAAATGTAAAATAGATTAATACTAAACCCTGCAAAGAACGTCAAGATGATTAAGACGTGGCCATGGTTCCCATCCTTGGAGGAGGTCGGGAGTGAGGACCAGTGTGGGGAGGGGCTATGTTCATTTATCAAGCCATTTCTTTTTCATAACATTTTCCTTTATATTTAAAAAATGATGCATGCTTAGCGGGACACAGTATCTCATAGTACTTCTGCCCAAAATGCATAACCTGAATCTAATCATAAAGAAACATCAGACAAACCCAAAAATGAGGGACATTCTGCAAAAACTAAGTGAATGTATAATCTTAAAAATGTCAAGGTCAAGAAAAAGGCTAAGGAACTGTTCAAGATTAAAGTGAACTGCGAGGGAATTTCCCGATTTTGATAAGTACTCATTCATGTATTTAGGGTACACGGTACAACGGCTGTGGGAGAGAGAGAGGAAGGGGGAAATGACGAGCAAATGGGGTCGAATGTAATCATTTGGGGAATCTGTGTACAGGCTTTCTAGAAGTTCCCCATACTGTTCTTGTAACTTTTCTATAAGTTTGAAGTGACATAAATAAGAAGTTAAATATATATATATATGTAAGCTCATTTTAGAAATCTTTGAAAATCCAGAAAAGCACATAGCAGCCAAAAATAAAACAACTCAATTTCATCCTTCAGAAACAATCACACTGAACAATGTATCATTCCCTCTGTATCTCTACAGTGTATAGAGTGTGCAGGTCCAGCTTTTAACCGGGCCCTGCTCGACATACCGAGCACTTCCTGTGGTCACGGACACACGCCATCAAGGAGGCCTGACGGCTTACTAACAGGTCTGGTCTGGCCACAGGGATTAGAACCCCGATATGCGGGCATGTGATGGAGCGTTGCGGTGGCAGCTGCTGACGGCTTCACCATAACAGCCAGGTGTGGCTTGTTCTTTAACAGTCACAAGCTCTGGATGCAGTTCCCACAGCACCCTCCAGCTACACACTGACCACTGGTCTTGATTGGACTTTGAAAAACAGTTGGAATGTGAAATCTTTATAAGTCCCTGGTACTTCCACTTTGTCACTCTCTGAGCCATTGTGAAAGCAGGTGTCCCAATGGCAGCACTGCTGACATTTTGAGCCCGATCGTTCTTGGGTGGGGGTGGGGGTGCCGTGCTGTACATGGCAGAAAGCTGAGCAGCATCCCTGGTACCTGTATTATTCCCCTTTTGCAGTTTGCCTGAAGCCACACCTTTGCGCCCATGCGTGAGGCACCACAAAAGCTCTGCCCTCAAAGCTGCCATAGTATCCCCTGTGCCCCGTCACCTCCCAGAAATGATTATCAGGCCCAGAGGAGGAGAGAACAGTGAGATGCAGCTTCGAGTCATTGATGGGGTGCACTCGGCATGGCCGATCGGATGCTGCTGAACAAACAGCTGGGATTCACGTGAGCATCCTGGTTTTGGGATGTGACATAAATAAAAAGTTTAAAATATATATTTGACCTATAATGCCTCACCTCAACCAAGAGAAATGCGTGTGGCTGTGGCTGAACTTTCCTGCCATGGATAGAAATGCCAGTCACGACGGAGACGGAAGCTAGAGATGGTGAAAGAAGGAACCACCACCACCAGCAGGTTGAATCAGAATTTGATTCAGGATGGAAAAGCTGTGATTTTTCCAACGTATCTTTCAACAATTTCCTGCTATCTAGCTCTTCATAAGATCCTCAGAATAAAATAAATCTGGCAAGGATTTTCTTGGTTGTCCTTTCAAAAAAAAAGGGTGCACCCAAGATGCCCTTTTTGCATTGCATCATTAAAATGTGTTTTGTTTTGCTTTTTTTTCCTTATACTTAACAGATATAATGACATTTGCATTAAAATATATATTGCCAGTAGCCACCAAGGCAGGGAGATGGTGGCCTGCAAACTGGTGGCACCTTCCCTCTTCAATGACAGAAAAGCAGTTTGGGCAGGACAGCTGCCGCCCTTGCCCACTGAACCATCTGTAGGTGTCAGTGTGCAATGCACACCTGACTCACTTTCAGACCTCAGGACACCTTGACCCTGGCCAGCCTGGTGGCCTGTTGTTGTGTTCTACCAGTTCTGCTTACCTTCCAACTGAGAAATTATTTTGAGGGAATGTCAACTCAAGAGAATTTGGACTCCTGATGAAATGCTTGGAACCTGGGATATTTTTAACTATGGTACTAGTTCTTTAGTCAAGCAGGTGCCATAGTCAATTCTAGTATTTCCTCTTACAGCTGTGTGGCCTTGAGAAAGTAACTTAACCTCCTGAGCCTCGATCCCTATCTTTAAAATGGGAAAATAGCCCTGGCTGGTGTGGCTCAGTGGATTGAGCACCAGCCTGTGAATCAAAGAGTCACCGGTTCGATTCCCAGTCAGGACACATGCCTGCATTGTGGGCCGGGTCCCCAGTTGGGGACACATGAGAGGCAACCACACGTTGATGTTTCTCTTCCTCTCTTTCTCCCTATTTCCTCTCTCTAAAAAATAAATAAATAAAATCTTTTAAAAAGATGGGAAAATAATGGTGCCAATTCCACCAGATTATGGTGAAGACTGAGATCATCAAGTGCATTTAAGGCTTACAGCAGAGTGGCTAGCATATGATAATTAGTGGTTAGTGATGATAGTTGTCATGGCGGTTGATGTTATGATCACTAATATTTGTATCTGCAACAGTACCTGTTGCTCTTGTATACTTGAGATAATGTGCGCTGGGCCCTTCGGGTGAGTAGAACTGTTTGGAGGCACACGGACACTCGGATATGTGCTCACGCGTCCATTCACACGCACACACATGGCCTTCGTAGGACATCTAACCTGGTTCTCTAGGCCCTGGTTTGAGCCACACTAGCCAGCACAGCTCTGATTTCTCTCTTGCTCCCCACGTATCCGCTCCCCTTCGCACTTCATTACCTTTGATCCATCTGGTTATCACAGAAAACTCCTTACCTCCCCTTCAACACCATCTCCCTCCTCACTGCCCACTCCAGCTCTCAGCAGCCCATAATCTTCTTATCACACTTCATCCGTCCACTTCTGTCTCCAAACACTGTGCTTTCCCCCAGTTCACTCCAATTTTCTTTTTGAAGCTCCTTCTTTTTCCCCCTTACTGTCTTCTCACTCACTTCATCATTTTAAATCTGGCCTCTATGCACCCTTCTCTTCCACACCTCTGGAAGGTGCAAGAATCTTTCTTCCAGCTCTTTCAGCTGCCCCCGCCCTCCCCAGGGCTCAGCTGGCCTGATGAGTCACACAGCTTTGCTGGCCAAAGTCCAGTTTGGATCCCACCTGACCTGCGTGAAGTGTTAAAGGGCCAGCACTCCACTCCTGGTCCGAATAGCTTCATTATTTGTGCCAGCATACTCCCTGCACTATCTCATGTCGCAGTATGGCTGATGCGGCTGTTGCCCTAACCGTATAAGTTGCAGGGAGGCCAAGGCCTTGGCCAAGGTTACAGACTGAGTGAGTGGTGGAGCAGGGATTTCATCCTGGGTGTGCCTGACTCCAGCCCCCTTGTTCTGAACCCAAGGCAAAGCCCCGTGGTCAGGATGTTGGAGCAATCAAGGGTTTGGTTCT
>PVJI01019705.1:0-30483 GCA_004026765.1 Micronycteris hirsuta | reverse complement strand
TTAAGATCCGGTGGCAGAGAGGACCAGGTGAAGGAGATCAGCAAGCCAGAATTTTTTAAGATATACCTTTGCCAAATTAATTCCCATCCCACAGACATGATCCACACTTGCTCACACAGGAGTCACACGGAGCTGTGCTCAAAACGTGTATATTCTCAGGACTGTGTTTACACACGTGTGGAAATCACTGCCACACCTGACCAGGAATCAAACCAACAATCTTGGTTCGATTATCTTAGTTCATGCTTGCAAGACCCTTTTTTCATCTCCATTTTCTTAAAGATAGAAGAGACAATAGCTCTCAAAAATCAAGTAATGTGCCCAAGAACACACAGCTAGAAACAGATGAAACAATATTTTAACTAATTTTTTTAAAACATTTTATTTATTTAATTTTGAGAGAAGGGAAGGGAAGGAGGAAGAGAAACAGCAATGTATGGTTGCTTCTCACATTCCCCCTACTGGGGACCTGGCCTGCAACCCAGGCATGTGTCCTGGCTGGGAATCGAACCGGCCACCCTTTGGTTCACAGGTCTGCACTCAATCCACTGAGTCACACCAGCCAGGGCTTAACTCATTTTTTTATCACAAAGTTTACATCCTTTCTGTGTCATCCAGTCTGTAGGTGAGGGAAACACTGCCCGTGCACAGTCCTGTGAGAAGAGCCTGCACAGCTCATGCTGGCCTTAAACAATGGCATTTCTTTCAGGTTTTCATCTCCTGGTTGTTTTTTTAAGCTGATTTCTTAATTAAAGGAAGAAACTGGGTGGTGAATGCCGTGGATATTTTTTGCATTCAAAAATGAAAGCCCTAAAAACTCAACAGAGCCTAGAAATATAGATTTTCAAGTTCAAATTGGTGCTAATCAGGGCTATATAGTTTATCTTCACTCTTGAGGGTTGAAAAGATTTTATTTATGTAGCAGAGAAATGTTAATTTCTTAGACACATAATTAGACTGACATACTTCACAATAATGGTATGTTGTAATCAAAAATCACCTTGCTACCTGACTAGTATTTCTAAATTTTCCCCCAATTTAAACTCTAGTTGTAAAAATAAATTTTGGTATTTTTTTCTAGTAATTAGTAAGTCTTTGTCCGGAGCTAGAACAAGGTTCCAATGATCAGAACTGTGTTTTCATTTAACATGGTTACCTGGAGAATATTTCTATTTTCAGGATAATTGAGACCCCACCCCCCAAAAAAATTGCTCAAATTCTTTCCTCAGAAATTGCTCAGAAGGATTGTTGGGAAAGACTCATATTATTAAAGAACTTTAATCATGCTTTTCCTAAAAAAAAAGAAAAGAAAAAACAAATGATCTCTTCTCAGCAGAGAGTTTGGCATCCATTAACTCCATACTAGATAAACTAGAATGTAGAAAAGACCTTAGCCATCATGGAAAATAGAGCAGGCTTTGCAATCTGGGAAAATCTCTATTTTATGCTGTGAATTATGTTTAGAAAAAAAATAGAAGAACTAGATTTAAATCAGAAGACTTAATTGAGTTTATAAGTATGCTACTTATGTACCTTGGAATAAGTTGCTTAGAATCTCTGAGTGTAGGTCTCTCATCTGATAAATGGGCAGGATAAGATTAGTCTTATTGAGATGCTGGACCAAAAGCAATTGTGCTTGCGAAAGTACTACCCATCCTCCTGTGTTTTTCTTCTCTCCATATACAATTATTCCTACACTACTGGATCTTGAGAGGGAGGGACAGGGAGAGAGGAGGAGAGAAAGAGAGAGAATCGGTGAGGGGTGGTGCTCCCATTAATCTTTCTCTTGTCCCCCATTTATTACAGCCCAGTATCCATTACTAATTTGAATAGTCAATTTGATTGGGCAGTGATTTAATCATCTGGTACACTAAGGCAGTTGGAACTTAAATTTTTAGGATTTTCAACTCTCTTCTGACTCTAATTTGCAATGATTTGTTTTTTAATCCTCACCTAAGGACATGATTATTGATTTTAGAGAGAGGGGAAGGTAGGGAAAAAGAGAGAAATATCAATGTGAGGAAGAAACATCAATTGGTTGCCTTTCATACACCCCCTGAACAAGGACCAAGCCCACAACCTAGGCATGTGCCTGACGGGAGTCAAACCCATGAACTTTTGGTTTGTGGGACGACGCCTAACCAACTGAGCCACACCAACCAGAGTGGTATGAGTTCTTGTATCCTACACACTCTTCTAGGAAAAAGAGCTTTTGTTATACCATGTATCTTGAGCCTCACAACATACCAGTTTTCAACTGATAATTGCTTTTTGGTTTCTAGGCTATCAGGAGGAAAACAATTCCACATACATGTATTCCTTTTTTTGAAAAATAACAATTATAATGATATATAATATATGTGTGTATTTCTGTATGCATATCTGTGTGTGTGTATCTCCCATACATATACTCCATAAGTATATGTATACACAAACATATACCCTATATGCCACTTGGCAATTCACACAGCATTTTTACATATGTTTTAAAATTTTACTCATCATAACAACATACAATAGAGGTGCGCAGTAAAGTGTATATCATCTTGCAGATAAACAAACTAAAACTCAAAAAGGCCAAGTGATTTGCCCAAGACCTAGTACCATTAACATGACCGGGCTCTGTCTAGAATGGATGTCTTCTGCTTGCTCACTTTGGGGTTCTTTCTGCTCCACCAGAAGCATTTCTGTATATGTAACACTGTAAGACAATAAACGAGACATCCCATGCCCGGGTCTACTGTACTCCCTACTGTCTTGTTGGTTTTCCTCAGAATTGAAAACTTAAAACCCAAGAAAATGCCAAGTTTGGGGAGCTCAGCTTACCTGTCATCAGCTAGAAGAAATGTAAGTCACGCGCTATCTGTGTGACCTCGATTTAGTGATGAGCATCTTAGCCAGGGAAAAGTGTCCTTCGGTTTTCTCCGACCAATCAGGTGTATCTGACACATTTTTCTTCTCTATCAGTTATTTCACAGCGTGTGCTTCAGGGACCCAAATTGTTGTCATTCCTCCACAATGACTCAGCAGGACACTTTGTTTGCCAGTCAGCAGCAATTTAGATGTTTTCCGAAAGGAGGGTAGATGTATAGTTACCGCTCAGCGGAGTTCGAAGAAGAGGAAGAGACGACCCTTTGAGCAATCTTCTCCTGTGCTAGCACTGAGTTCACACCTTCTTAAGGTGGCCTTGCACCCATTATCCCCATGCAGAAAAGGACAAAACTGGGGCCTCAGAGGTTAAATGCACAGTCAAAGGATCAGAAATGGTAGAGTCAGGACACGTACTCATGTTTTCTGGAAGCTAATCCAATTGAAAATAGAACCATCAATTGTCCATCCCACTTCAATCCACTGGTGAAAAGAATTTATTTCTCTGACTTTACCCTCTTCTGGGCATTCAACAAAGACTTTCCAAGCAAAGACTTAGGGGACTCTACATCCAAACACAACCAAAATTATGTGCCCAAATCCAGAAACATCAGAATCAGCTGGTGTTTCCTGCATAAGCCTAGTTTGACGGTTTTGTGTTTTCTTTCTTTTTTCTTTTTTAAACTTTTATTTGGGCAACTACTAGGTATACGTGCACAGGCTTTTTCTCAATGTTGACTGTTAAATACGAACGAGGAGAAGAAGGGGAGGTGTGAGTACAACAGGGTGTGGAGGGAGACTTGTGGTGATAAAACAGGTCTGTATCTTGACTGTGGTAACGGTTACACAAATGTGCACTCGTGATGAAATTGTTTAGAACAACACTCACACTCACAATGCATTGTAAAACTGGTGAAACTGAGCTAAGGTCTGTGAATGACAGCAATGTCCATTTTCTGCTTTGATATGGCACAGTATATACAAGGTGGTGCACAGGGGGAAACCGGGTGAAGAATACATACGAATTCCCTGTGTATTTTATACAACTTCCTGTGGATCTCTATTTATTCAAAACTTTAAAACTTTTAAAACATAGATGATGAATTAGAGCTTCAAATATAAAAGAAAAGGAAATTAGATCATCCTATAGGAGTGACCTTTGGCAGTGCATACTGCTGAGAGTTAAACCACGAGGATCTCAGTGGTGTCTTCTTGACATTAGGAGGATGGAGTCGACTTGGAGGGAATGGAGTTTTCTGCTTGAAGCTTACCCTGAGTGTTTTTTCAGGCTCTAATGGATGGTATAGAGGTGCCGAACAAACTGCCTGGGTTCAAATCCAGGCCCTGCTGTTTACTAGATACGCAGCTTCAGGGAATTTACCTTGCTTCTTTGCACTTCAATTTCCCCATCCCTAAAATGGGGTTATGAATGTATCTTTCTAATTAGAATTATTATATGGAGTAAATAAGTAAACATATTGCAATGCATAAGTGTATCAAATCAACAGGGTATACACCTTAAACTTACAGTACAATTACTCATGTATACAAAGTCATATATGTGGGAATGGTCATATATAAGAATACTCATAACAGGACTGAAAAAGGATAGGAACAATCCAAGTTAGCTGGCAAATAACTTATGGCATGTTCATATAATGGGATCGTATAAAGTAATGAAGACAAATTACAGCTATAAGTATCAATATGTATAAATATTGCAAATATGCAGTAAAGGAAAATAAATACATCAGAAATTTTCACACAGTATGATTTCATTTATACATGATTCAAAAACATTTAAAGAAAACAATACTTTGTTTAAACCTAAAATTGAGTACAGAATTGAATCTTGGAGGGACAGAGGAAATTTCAAAAGAAATTGATTTTTTTCTTAAAATGGGTGGTAAAAATATGTTTCCCTTATTGTTATTTCTTTTAATTTACATATATTTTAATATTTTATATGCACTCAATAAATAGTGAAAACTTTAAAAAAGTCTTTGCATTTTAATGCCCTTGCATTTGAAAAGAAGCTTTTAGAGAATTCTATATTTATTTGCCGTGATAACACAAAGAAAGCATTTGATTTTCCAATTGTTTCATATCTCCTTGGGCAGCTTGAAACTGTGCCACTTGGCATTATAAACTGCAAGTGAAGGCCTTTTGAGAAAGGCAACAAATCAGAAATGCAAAATGCCATCACTGATTAATTTATGAAAAAGACATTTTCAACCCACAAGAACCAGGGGCAAAACAAAACCATAACTCACCAGGGGCCCACGAGCCCTGAAGTGTGGCGCTTGGCCATGTGTAACTATTTATCACTCCTGATCTCAAATCTGAACGCTATCAATCATGTGGTTTGCCCTGCACCAGCTGAATGTAAATTGGCCTTTCTGGGCATCAATAGGCCTCGTTCTGCTAAGTGATTTGATAGTTCTTTTATTTCAAAATGCTTAGGATGGATTATAGAATGAAAGCACACACTTTGGAGCCGTTTAGAAAAATCAATTCAAGCCACACTTAGGAACAAAGAAAAATCCTTCTGTTCTTTCTGGTGACATATTATATTCACTAGAATCATCCCATGGAGATGCAAATGCATGTCCAAGGCAAATTCCAATAGCGATGTGACCGTTAGCATCTGCATCAGGTCAGAGTTGGCACACTGAACTTCCACAGTTATTCCGACAATGATGCTAAGTATGCTCAAAATGTTTTTGGAACTCCTTTTGGAAAACAGGTCCTCAAAACCTTGAATAAATGTTTCCAGTTTAGGGGTAGATTTCTTTAGTGTTTAGAAAATGCCAGAAGTCTTTTGGAAACACAGTTGGGAGAATAAAGGGAGTTTTCAAGGGCACAGAATTCTGGATTGGCTCATACACAAGAGGCAGCTTTTTGGGGACAGAAGTCTTATTTCTGTGAGCGGTTCATAAAGTGTCACTGATGCCAAGGCCCCATGACCAGGAAGGCGTGGCAGAAAGTCATGATTCGGATTCAGGTCTCCTTAGGAGCCCTGCCTCAGTCACTCACTGGCTCTGGAGCAACTGGGGAGCTACTGACCACTTCAAATCTCAGCTAAGTCCCGTGAAAGGAAGATAATCTTGACTATACTGAAGGGTTGTTGTGACAATCTAAAAAACACAAACATGGCTTCTAACACACTCAATAAGCGGCAAATAAAAGCAAAATAGAAACATAAGTAGTAAGTCTAATTTTAAGATCTTGAATTTAGGCAATGTTGAATATAGCAGTTAAGTACATGAGCTTTGGATCAGATTCACCTGAATCTAAATCACAGATTCTCCATTTCCTAGGTAGGTAATTTATATGATTTTAAGAAAATTATAGTATCAGAAAGACTCTGAAAATTAGGGTTGTATTAATAGTACCTGTTGGTTTATCATAATAATTATATAGACATTTAATATTAAAGTGGGATTGATAGTAAATTCAAGTACGGTAGAAATTGGAAATATTTCAGCCTTATCTCATGCATACTGAGATAAATGACAGAAAGCAGGATGATTTGGAAAGCCTGGGTGTAGAGATACAGGCTTCTCTAGACCACGCAGATTAGAAGTGGGAGTTTGTGCTCTGAATGCAGACAGTCTGGGATTGAATCTGGCTCTGCCAACTTTCCTAGCTACACAAATTGGGGCAAGTTTTTAAACTCTTTGTTTGGGTCTTCTTATACTCCAGGGTGCATCTCAGTGTTGGGGGCCTAAGGCTAATACAATTTTGAAAATGTCCTTTGTGAAAAGAAATACAAAGTTACAAATATAAAAGTATATACTTGATTCTGAAATTTAAGCTTTACTAACTCTGGAGTAAATTTGCCCCTGAAATCTTACAGGGCTGTTGCAAGGCAGGACGGTGTGGGGTGGTCGGGGAGGAGTGGGCGTGGCAAATATATTTGACTGTTTTCAATAGCACCTGGTGCATGATCACTGTATGTGTTTGCTGTTATTTCTATCCCGATTCCACAAACATATCTCAGACCTGCCAACCCATACAAAAAATCTTTTAAGTAGAAAAGAGAAATAGGTCTATTTTTCCTTACCTATGTTGCACGTTTCAGATTGTCACGGAGTGCTAAAGTGCCTAGCTATGCCCAGGACGCTACTGGTTATGGGCGGAAGCCAAAAAGGTACAGGAAAAGGAACTCAAAGTAAGATGCCACCAAAAGTGCCCGAGCACTTCTCCACCTGCGGCGTAGCCTGGAAAGAATGTAGCCTTGGGGACAGAGGTTACTTCCCATCAGCCTACCTTTGCTTTTAGGAGCAGTTCTAGTGAATAAGCCAGAATCACCCTTCAATAGTGCATCCTGTGGCAAATGACAACATTGTTCGTTAATCTTCCCAAATTCTGCCTAAAAGCCACATCTAATGATGTAAGAGAAACAGAAATACAGGAAAATTAACAACCCGAGGGGCAACGTTCCTCCAGTGAGGTGGGAGGGGCGAAGCAGGGGCCAGAGAAGGGGCCCGAGAGTGTCTCCTTAAACTCTGCGCCCTAAGCATCTCACTTACCCCACCACAGGCCTGGCCACTCTTAGCTCTCTCTTTGTCTAGGTCCTCATCTTTTCACAACTAGCAGCGGTGAAGGTGCTCCACTGTTACCAGTTCCAAGGTATTGCACTCTCTCATGTTTCTCTGACATTCTGCCCACACCCATGATTAAATTCTGTTGAGATTACTCAAATATATGCACATATAAAATACAGATCTCACAAAGCTAAGATCTAAGAGCTCCCCGTGACCCCCCCATGCAAGTACCACTGATGAAGTTTGCCCCGTTTCCCACTGTGGTTGTGGTGTTCGGTGGGAAGGACAGGGAGAGTACTGTGCCTCCCTCAGACTTGCCTAGGCTAAACTCAGGAAAATGTTAGTTCACCTATTGCTTTCATCCACTTTCTCCCTCGTTTTCCAACTCATTCCCCACCTCTTTGCCCCCTTCCCCCACCCATGGTTCACCTCCACACCTAAGGAGTAGATTTCACCACATAAAGCTAGCTTGCTCCAGAAATGTTCTGAGTATCATTAATTTTATGTTTTCTTCTATTGGTGTATTGTATCTGCACGGAGGCAGCAAGAGGTGCTAATTAATGCATAAAGAACTTACTGCGTATTTAACAGAACTAAAGAAGAGAGCTAACTTCTGTCTGGAGGCTTGGCAAAGCCCGTAGAGTCACGTTTGATCGCTTTTATTTGGCTACAGATACTTTTTATTGTCCTTGTCTATTTATCCATTTTGAGGCTGTAAAGCAAGAACCATCCAATGTGCAACTATCAACTTTCAACTATAGCATCTGTAACTGAATGAATATATTCTTTTTTATGAAATTCTCCAGTTTTACAAAAATGTCTTATCTACTAAGAAATAACATTTTTTTACTAAACATAATTCCAAAGCATAGAACAGGTACTGGACCAATTCCTGGAAGGTCTTTCTAAGCATCTTTTGCACATTAGAAGTCAAGTCCTTATTTCTGAATAGCAGGCTTGTCCTAGCTAATTAATTTGCTCTCAAATGTGACATGTACAGCATGGTCATGGTTATAAATTTAGTTTATCCAATCAGATATTGTTAAAAATAAAAACAGATTTTTTTTTAGTTTACACAAGTATATCCAGCTATATCAAGCCTCATAAATATGTCAAGATTAATGAAAATGGGTTTTTCCTATTGCCCATCAAAAATATAATCATATAAAAATACCAACAATATGTTAACATGATATTATAAATTTTTTCATTCGTTTAATTCAGTTCTACAAAATTAATGTTAATTTGAGAGATTATACTAAAATAGTAAATTAATACCAAAATACCAATGAAAGAAAAAATAGTGTACAGATGAGATGGGATAATGCGAGTTAAAGTACTGTTAAATTTGTTTATTGTCTAAAAGTATAGATAACACTGATAAATTTCAGACTGTAAAATTGGGTACAGATGATAAAATTTCAAGGATAACTGTTTAAAAACCAGAGATAGAGAGTTGGAAGATAAAAAAGAAAACAGAAATGAGGAACAGTATTATTAATCCAATGGCAGTAAAGAGGAGGAGAAATAACCATACAAAAGGCAAGGCAAAAAAGATCAAAATAAAAACTATGAATTAGACATTAAAATGACAAGGTTTAGTGCAAATCCATTTGTAGTCACAGAAGAAAAAAAAATTAAAAATCCAGGTACTGTATAATAATAATAAATATAATTGCCCTAAAGTTTCTTATACACTGCAGATTTGTAGAATAGTTCATGTCAGAAAATTCTACTGGACAGCCCTGTGTCTATTCAGACACACTTGGCATTGTGTACTAAGAGGTTGACCTAAGAATGATCATAGCAAAACAGTCAAACATAAAGCAAAAAACCTGAATATCCATCTACAAAAGAAGAGAACATACAATGGGGCTGATTCAAGCACTATAGTATTAAATAAGAATAAAAATAAAATCAGCTACAACGATCATCATGAGAGACTCCCATGATGATACTAAGTTTAAAGTGCATTGTAAATAGTATATACGATATGATACAATTTATGTAGAGCCAGAACACGTACAAAACTGTCCGGCACATCGTTCAGTCATGTACCAAGGGAATAATAAAGACAAAATTCGGAATACTTTTTCTCCCTGGCGAGATCAGATGGTGATCTAAAAGGAAAATCAAATCAGAGAGGAGCCCATCCGTACACTGCTTTTGTTGTTGTTCTTTTGCTATATTGTGTGTACAAGTTCCCTTACATGCACATCATGAATAGTTTTATATGTATAAACTATTTTATTACAAATTAATGGTGCATGATTTGTCTTTTTTAGTGGCCAGGTCTTCAGTTTATCTCCTTTAACTTTGCTGTAATTATTTTCAGATAGATGTTATAATCAGAATATTTAGAGTAATTTTTATATTTCTGATTTATGTTCATCAGAATAAGACTTGAAACTTACCACATGATTTTTTAATAAGCACTTAGGATGTATATTTTTTACCTATTTACATGAATTAGATTCCAAAATAATAATCATACTTGCAATTCAGTGGTGAATCTTACTTTTTTTTTTTTTGTATATTATTCTCTTGATACACTGTTGGGTTTGATTCACTGGCATTTTCCTTTGAATAAGTAAGATTCTTTGATCCACAGTTTCCTTTTATGTGCCATCTCTGCAATGTTTTGAAATCAGCTATGCTTGCTTTGAGAAGTAAATTGAGTGGCTTTACATCTTTTATATTTGTGGAAAAATTGATTTTTATAGCATAGGAATTGGCTAACAGAGTTTGAAAGGCTCCACAATAAAAACATTTGACCTCAAAAGACTTTTATAAATAATTCTTAGATAACATTTAAAATATTTTGCATGTGTTTATATATTGTTTCAACATTATTTTATTTCATTAATTTATATGGTTAGATTAACAGAAAAAAACAACTTTGTTAGGATGTTCACATTTGCATGTGCACACAAATCTGTAATTTAACATCATTTTTGCATGAATTATTCCCCCAGAAATTTCTTTTTATTCACGCTTTCTTACTTTTTTTTCCTAGCTTTGCCCAAAGCACATATATTTTAATATTTTTTTCCAAAGATCTTTATTTTGAATATATTTAACAGTTGAGCTATTTTTGCAATCTGCTTTCTAATTTACTTTTCCCTCTTTTGCCTTTGTTTCCTTTCTCATGGGATGTTAGCAGTCTAGGCCCAAACAACATAGATAACGGGCCCAAGGAGACTTATGTTGAACCGGTATTTGCGAAAGAAAGTATTCTAGCTCCCAGTTCTGTGCCTACTGTGCGCAACGGGTCCGTCAGCACTGCCTTTTCGTTTTCTACAGCCGGTCGAGTCTTCCTTATGCTCAGTCTCCCCTGCCCCGCTCATAAGCATGCATTGACTGCTGAGTAGCAGTGAAAATATTTCACCTTTAAACTTACCAGTTATCTTTTTATCGTATGGGTTAGTTCCTTTTTCAAAAATACCTTATTAGTGAAAAAAATCACCTCAAATGGACTCTCTCCCACATTTTCTCCTTCTCAACATCTTGACAGAAGTTCTTGGAAATTCTATTGCTTTTTGTTTATCTAGCTTTAAAAAAAAGTGTTAAATATACTTATTGATTTTAGAGAGAAAGACGGGGAGAGAGAGAGGAACATGGATGTGAGAGAGAAACATCTGTCATCTGCCCCCATGTGCACCCTGACTGGGAATCGAACGGGCAGTCACGGACAGGGTGCTCCACCTAACTGAGCCGCACTGGCAAGGGCTCTTTTTCTAGTTTTACTGAGGGGCAATTGACATATAAGATCGTATATATTTGAAGTTTACAACATGATGATTGGTATACATTTTGGAAAGGTTACCAAGACAGAGATAATTAATACATTCATCATTCATCACATCTCCTCACCTATTTAATTCTTTTCTTTCTTTCTTTCTTTCTTTCTTTCTTTCTTTCTTTCTTTCTTTCTTTCTTTCTTTCTTTCTTCTTTCTTTCTCTTGGTGGTGAGAGTGCTTAGATCTCTTAGGTTTTTCCCCCACAAAATGTTTTAATTTCTTCTAAAATCAGAAGAAAAAAATTAACCTTTAAAGTCAAAGATGACGTTTGTCTTTATACCAATGCAGTCATAAAATATAATTTCAACAAGTTTTTACGGACAATAGGGCCCACAGAGGCAAAATCACCTAAAGGCCTACAAAAGTCATAATGTGGCCCTAAAACAATGTTACATTTTTTTTGCATAAACAGGTTGCAGTGTCACCCAAAAATAAGTAAATAAAAATAAATTGTAAAAGGCACATGTGATTCTCACTACTCTCAGACTAGGTGTGTTTGTTTTGTTTCAGGTATCTTTAGTACTTCATTTTATAGATTACATCTTGGAAAGGGTCACATATCCAGCCAGCGGTGGAGCTAAAATTGGTTTCCATTCCCTCCAACTCTAAGTCCAAGCACATAAGCTTAGAGAAATGGTCCTGTTCTTACTCCGAAAAGGTTCTGCCATGCCTGGGCGAAGCCAGCTGACACTCATGTGCCGGACATCCACACACAGCTGTGCCTGACCCTTGTCAAATGTCCCTACGGAAGACTTAAGTAAGCGGCTTTAGTGGTTCCTCCCACCGAATCTCCAGTCCGACCTCTTCTACTAATTTCTTCCTAACAGCTGCATTTTGTCTTTTAATGCTTCGAGTTCTGCTACCAGTTTGCTGTTCCTAATAAATCATTCACCTCTGCTATGTTATCAAGTAACCTTTATTTGATCAACTCATAATTAGTTATTGTGCTGTAGCAGAGAATTTTTTTCAAAATGTCCTGGGGGAAACAAAAAGACATTTTTAGTCCTTCATTGGAGAAAACCAAAGCTTAGAATGAAAAAAAATGTTTTTACAGTTAAGCAAACAAATGCACCTATTCCAAATGCTGTCGTTACTCATCTTGCCTTCCCATGGCCTTCCCCGCCAAACACATGCACATCCGGAGCTCCTGGGCTCAGGGGTCGTGCAAATTCAGAGAGAATCTCGCCAGATTTTATTAGCTCCTTTGCTTCCTCAGTCGAAGTCATGTAACGTGACTCACTAAGCCAGTAACAAAGCAGTTTCCATAAGGATTTTTACAAGCATTAAAATTACAGTAAAGGTCCACATCAAATGTCTGCTGCTATATAGTCGGCGAACCAAAATTTAAAACGTAAAACAGTCAATTCCATTAAGTATTTCTTGTGTGCCCAGGCTTTCATCTCGCCTTGCTCATGCATCTGTGACCAGGTGTGGGATGGGTGGGAGTTGGTTGGTCCAGAATACCCTCAGTCACACGCCTGACAGTTGATTTCCTCCCTGCGATGGTGGGAGGAAAGCTGGGACACACGTCACATGTCTCAACATCAAGCCAGCTACCCTACCCTTATCTAAATTGTGGCTTGGGGTGCTAGAGCAGCAAGAAAAGATAATATTACATGTGAAAACATGAAGCCTCTGCTTGAATCACATTTGCTATTGTTCCCATTGGCTTAAGCAAGTCAGAGTATCTGTAGATTTTTCAAGGGCATTGATACTAGCGGTCATAAACAAATTAGAGGTTGCTATAGCAACCAAGTGTCATATATTCCAAACAATCTTGTTATTTTTCCTCCTATCAACATAACATAGTAACCATCCCTGGGACTAGACTAAAAAGAACATTCTCCACAGTGCCTAAATCTTCCCCTTTCATGTAGCCGATGATTCTCCTTGGTTCCATACATAAAACCAGAGAGGTCTAAAATTCCAGAATCTAAAAAGGGGAGATAAATGTTCTTCACATTTTTTGACTCGCCTTCTTTCTGAGAACCTCTAATTGGGTTTTATTTTGAACCCACGTTTGTTTAACAGAAATTTTAAATCAGTGATGCCCAATGAGTATGTGTGAAGAATGCTTCAAGGTAGACACACTCTCCTTGGAATAAGTTTAGTGGTGGAAACTCACCGAGATAAGAGCAGCAGCAGATGAAGAGTTCCCGCGGCTCATTGCATCTGGGGGCCGCACACATGTGGCAGCCTTGCTGCCTATCAGCCCCTTCCCTGGTGTGCTTACGCCTGCAGTGCTAGCCCCTCTCAGCGCCCCATCAGGACGAACGGCCTAAGGCCAGTGCCTTAGGGGGTCTGGACCCTTTTCAGCTCTTAAAATTATTGAAAACGCTAAAAATATTTGTTTATGTGGATGCTACAGATTCATATTTACTATACTAGCCATAATTAAAACAAATTTATTAAAATATGTATTAATTCACTTAAAAACAACAATCCCTTTCTGTGTTGACATGAATAATAACATTTTTAAGTAAACATTGTGTTTTCTATAACACACAAAAAATCAGCAAAAGAAAAATCAGTGACATTGTTTCACAGTTTTGCAAATGCGTTCATGGAAGACACCTGGATTCTCATATCTGCTTCTGCATCCAGTCTGTTGTGGTACCTCACGCCAGGCAGCCTCTGCTAAACTCCACTGCGCGCTCATGAGAGGATGACAGAAAGGTAAATAACATCTGGGTATAATTCTAAAAATAATGGTGATGGTACAAACCCCCTGAGAGAGTTTTAGGGTACCCAGAGATAGAAGACCACAATTTGGGACTGAGGCAGGTGTCCAAGGAGCTCTGTAGGGTGCTAACTTCTGTTCAGGCAGAAAGCCTACCTGGAATCAGTCTCGGGTAAGTTAATCCTGTAACAAAACAAAACATGAAAACGCGACAGAAAGATAAACCGACAAAAGCCATTAGGCAGATGCATGGCTTTGCGGCTTTGCAATGTAAATCATCCCTGGAGAATACTGGTAGAGATGGGGGTGGGGAAGATGTGGCAGATTTGAAGGTTTTTTAAAAATGATGCATTTAAAAAAATGACATAAATGATGATCTCCATGTAGTTATTAATATTATTCTTTGAAAGTAGCAACTTTCTTTGAATCCCATAGTCAGTCAGTGGCATAGCCCAAATGAGACTTTGATTTTCTGATTCGCTAACTAGGTGCTAGTTTATTTATTTAAGTTTCATCTTCCTGTGAAGAGAATCAAACCACAACAAATTCAGGAGTTTTGCAGGGGCCAGCCCTACTTATAAAAAATCAGGGTAACTGATACCCAAGTCTGCTACTCCAAAGTGTAATGCAGAGGGACACTTTGGAGTAGAATGGCATTGTTTATGAAATCTCCAGCAAGCCTCTCCACTGCTCTGAGTCTCAGGTTTCTCATAATGCAGATAATAACAGTAACTGCTAAGCACGGTCATCACATTTGCTTGAACAATCTTGAGAAAAAAAAAGAACTTCTTACGGATGGCCAGAGGAACGAAGGACGGTACATGTCCAGCATATATGGTAGATGACATAGTGTGAATTCCTTACAATGTAGGCTTCCTATATGCCTTTGAAGTCTGAGGAATCCCCGCTGCTTGCTCTCTATGTTAACCTATGCTTATAGGCTAGCGTAGTTTACACATTTTACTTATAATTATTTTGTAATTCAGATAATTCAAATAGCTGGAAAAGTTTCCTGGAAAAAAAAAGTTGAAGCAGGTGATAGTAAAGAGAAGAAAACTAATGTTCTAGAACACCTACCTTCTGTTAGGCACTTAAAAATAAAAGCTCTTCAACAAATTCCATTAAGAATTCTGCAAGGTAGGCTTTATTGTTCTCATTTTACAGATGTGAAAGTAAAACTCTGAGATGTGAAAGTCATTTGCTCAAGGCCCATGGTCTGTCTATCTTGATCAAATTCTTCTGCTTATTCCACCTCACCTCTTTGCTCCTGGGCGTGAGAGATACTTGCAAATCAATGAAGAGTGGTCGTGGTGGAAGGAGAAATTTGACTGATCCATTGGCCTTAAGGGATAAAAACAGAAACATTTAGGTTTCAACTTATTGGAAATGAGAGTTCTGCTAAATATAATAAGGAACTGTTCTATAGAGCAGTCAAAAATAGCATGAGACAACTTGGGAGGTAAGCATACACCACAAAATGGGCCACTGGTAATGGGGATATTAATTTACACCTTCTGACAATGACTCAGGAGAGAATAAGTGGGAAAAATGGTATAATTTTTGAAACACTACCTAATCTGGAGAATTTATCTTTAAAAAGGGCTACTTTCTCCAGGGCACTTGGTAATTCATCCCACATGTAATGTCTCCTCTTCTTCCTGAGTTCTTTGAGCAAAAAACATAAATCACACTTAATGAATGGAGATTGAGGTCTAGTTCCAGGCTGTGGGTCTGAGCACAAAAGGAGCTGAGATATGAAGGAGTAGTATTATTGCTTAGAGACAATTGGTCTTCGAGGAGGGTAATACCAACCAACAATGATGAAATTCATAGAGTATTATTTGTCAAAGTGGCTAGACATACTATTTTTAAATAGCTCTATTGAGATATAATTCACATACCACACAATTTGCCCATCCAAAGGGTACAATTCAACAACTTTTAGTGTGTTCACGGAATTGTATATCCATCACCACAATCAATGTTACAATATTTTCATTACCTCAGAAGAAAACCTGCAGCCTTGGCTATCGTCCACTAATCCCTTTACCCCTGCAAGTCCTAAGCAACGGCATGTCTACTTGTCTCTAAAAATCTGCCAGTTTTGAACACGTCAGAGAGATAGAATCATAAAATATGTGGTCCTTCGTGACTGGCTTCTTTCACTCACTATAATGTTGTCAACGTTTACTCATGCAGGAGCATGTTTCAGCACTTCGTTTCTTTTTTATTCCAGAATAACATTTCATGTCTCAGAATACTACATTTTTTTAAATTTATTCATCAGTTGACAGATACTTGGGTTATTTCTACTTTTGGGGTATTTTAAGTAATGCTGTCATAAATATCTATGCCCAAGTTTGTGTGTGAACATGTACTTTCATTTAGCTTGTGTATATTTCTGAGAGTGAAATTGCTGAATCATATAGTAATTCCAGGTTTAACCTCTTGAGGAGCTGTCAAATGTGTTCCAAAGCAGGTACTCCATTTTCCATTCTACCAGCAACGTAGGAGGGTTCCAGTTTCTCCATAGCCTCACCAACACTCACTGCCTTTTTCTAAAATCTATCTTTTATGGTACCGCCATCCTCGTGGGGGTGAAGCAGCATTTCGCTGTGGTTTGGATTTCCCGCATGACTAATAATGCAGAGCATATTTTAATGTTAGCCATTTACATATTTTCTTCATAGAAATGTCCGTTCAAACACTTTGCTCGTTTTAAATTGATTTTATTTGTACTTTTATTATTGAGTTATAATAGTTTTTAAATATTCTAGGTATAAGTCCTTTATGAGTTATATGATTTGAAATACATTTTTCCCATTTATAGGCTGTATCTTTTCCCCTTTATTGATGGTGTCTTTTGAAGTATAACAGTCTTTCATTGCAATGGTGTACAGTTTATCTAAATCTTTAGTGGCCATTGTTTTTGTCATATCTAATAAACCATTGTCTAAACCCCACCGAGCCAGTGTAGTTCAATTAGAGTATTGTCCTGTGTACCAAAAGGTTGGGGGTTCGATTCCTGGTCAGGGCACATACCTAGGTTGTGGGATTGATCTCCTGTTGGGATGCATATGGGAGGCAACCAAATGATGTTCTCTTTCACATTGATGTTTCTCTTTCTCTCTCTCTAAAAATCAATAAACATTTTTTTTTAATTTAAGAAAATTAAAGAAAAAAATATCTAATCCAGAATCATTGCTATAACAAAATATCACTGCCTGAGTAACTTATAAACAACAGATAATTATTTCTCACAGTTCTGGAGTCTGGAAATCTGAAGTCAGGGTCCCAGCTGATTTCAGTTGGGTGAGGTCCCTCTTCTGTGTGGCAGATTTCTTCTTGTATCCTCCTCACGTGGTACGAAGGGCAAGAGAGCTCTCTCAGGCCTGCTTTATAAGGGTATTGTGCTCATTCTTGTAGATGGAGTCTTCATGACCTAATTACTCCCAAAGATCCTACTTCCTTATACTTCACATTGGCATTAGAATTTCAATATATGAATTTGGGGAGATCCCAGACATTTAGACCATAGCAGACAGTTTTGCCAATTTCTTTCCAATATAGTTGCCTTTTATTCCATTTTCTTGCCTAATTGGTTTGGCTACAACCTCCAGTACAGTGTTGAATAGAAATGACAGACATCCTTGTCTTGCTCCTGATGTTAGCTCTGGTTTTATTTCAGATGCTATTTACCAGGTTAATGACATTTCCTTCTGTTCCCAGTTTGTTGAGCACTTTTATCATGAGTGAGTGCTGAGCTTCGTCATGAAGTTTCCTGTGTCTATTGAGAGGATCATGTGGTTTTGGTCCTGTATTTTATTAATGTGGTATGTTACATTAATTAATTTTAAAATATTAAACCAACCTTGCATTACTAAGATAAATCCACATGATCATGGTATATAATCCTTTTAAACTATATTGATTTCAGTTTCCTAGTATTTCCTTGAGGGTCTTTGTATCTACATTCTTAAGAGTAGTCTTACAATTAAACATTTTGTCACTGAAGAAAATCCTAGGAAGGAAATCATGATGTTCATATCTTTGGCATGTGGTTTAAGGTGATTCAGGTACAAATGGAATTCAAATTAGTACTTAAAATAAATCTTTAAAAACATTTCAGGAGGAGGTTTTCTCAAGGCGATGCTCTACAGAGCACCCAGCTCCATCGCCTGTGTTTTAGGTTTCATTAGAATGTGTCGTTACCTGCAAAGAGATATGGGCTCCAGTCATCTTGTGATGACAGCGGCCAAGAAGGATAATAACTAAGGGCACAAACTCTCAAAATAAATCACTTAGATTTGAATCCTGGAGTTTACATCTGTTAGCTGCATGCCAGTGAGAACATTTTTCCATCTTTAGTGTTCAGTGTCCTCACCTGTAATACAAGAGCAACAACAGAACTCAACTCAGAGTTGTGTTGAAAGGATTAAATAAAGTATTTAAATAGTGTTCTCTATACAGGGTCTGGCACAAATAATGCCCCTTTTTTATCACAAAATCATAAGCATGTAATTCTGTAACATAACAATATCACACTCAAACACACCATATGACATTTTAAGTGAAATGTTCAAATTAAAACTGTAAATTAGTACACCCATATTATTACCCTACCTCCCGCACTCAGGCAGGCCTTACTTCTGCAGGACTCTGTATACTGAGAGCTTAATAAATGTTAGCACGTATGATGACATAAACCAGAGCACTTGCACCATTCACAATCATTTTGAGCCCCAATGATCTGGTAGACATGCCACAGAAGAAAACATTGCCTGTGTGTACAACAAACGTAATCCCATCAGAGTAAACATGGGAAAAACTGAAACTTACAAAGAGGAATGACGTTCCTCAAATTCCCCAAATTTGTCATAGTGCTGGGATAGAAACTCACAAGTTATGACTTTGGGAATGTCCTATTTATTAACATCTTTATATTTGTGGACTCCAGCCAATTTTTTTAAGTGAAACTAACCTACCCAATTTTATTATACTCATTTACAAATTAAGACATCTCACAAGTGCCCTGGCCATTACGACATTGTTGGTTGGAGCATCCGTCCCACAACCAAAGGGTTGCAGGTTCAATTCCCAGTCAGGGCACATATGTAGGTTATGGGTTCCATCCCCAGTCCTGGCATGTGTGGGAGGCAACCAATCCTGGATTAGCTCTGGTTGAGCACTTTTAAAGCAATGAAAAAATGTCTTCAGAGGAGAATTTAAGAAAAAAAAAGATATTACAATCACCTAAATTGTGTTCACAGAAATTACTCAGGACTCTTCTGGTTTGACAAATTGTTTAAAATACTGAAGGAAGGCTCTGGCTGGTGTAGCTCAGTGGATTGAGCGCGGGCTGCGAACCAAAGCGTCACCAGTTCGATTCCCAGTCAGGGTATGTGCCCGGGTTGCAGGCCAGGTCCCCAGTGGAGGCCACATGAGAGGCAACCACACATTGATGTTTCTCTCCCTCTCTTTCTCCCTCCCTTCCCTTCTGTCTAAAAATAAATAAATAAAATCTTTAAAAATAAATAAATAAATAAAAATAAAATACTGAAGGAGAACATGTGCTTTTGAATAAAATAAATCTAGGTAGAGAATCCCAGTTTTGCTATACTGTATAAGAGTTGCATGACCTTTAGGCAATTTATTTAGCTTCTCTAATTTCTGATTTCCTCAATGATAAATTAGGCAATCCTAATACATATGTGGCTCACTAATCTTCTCATTGAATTAACATATCACTAATATATGCAAGTATTTAACATAATAAGTGGCATGAAAAATTGCTTTTTATTTTTTAACTCTATTTCTGAATCTCTCTTTCTCTCTTTGTTTCATAGTCCTTTTGCAATCTCAATCTCACTTTTAGACTCAGTGCTTGCTATTGATATTCCCTCTCAACTTTCCTTAAGATTTTGGGGGCAGTTTCAGCTCTTATGCTGTCTTCGCTCTGGTTCATCTTCCAAACTTTCTGAGACAATCCACTCCCTGAGATGAACCATTCACTGTGCTTTGACCAAGCACTCCCAGCCACTTATATTAAAATGACGTCAGTTAAGTCACCATACACACAATCAAGCACTTTTTTTTTTTCTTCATTAAGTTCATGAAAACAGAAATCATTGTAACACTAGGTGGTCTCTATTCATGTAGTTAATAAGATGCTTCTTCACAATGCTTCAGCTTCAGTGGTCATCTTGTAAAATTAAATTGAATTTTACCCCTTTTCTCCAATCAGTGATAGTGCAGATGGTCATTTAATTCCAATTACTTTTTTTACCCCAGGGAGATGCTTGGTTAGATCTCAGCTGTTTCCTATGTAATTAAAAGCACCTTTCCCTTTTTTTCATGCTTCCCTTCTGAATAACTGCCTGGGTCATGATCAAGAATCACTCTTCCTAAGTGCATTTCTACCGGCACTGCATGAAGTGGTGACATAGGCTTGATTGCCCAAGGCTTCCTTCTTAGCTGTGGTTGTTGGAGGTGGGGAGGGTGTGCTGGAAAATAAGCTTAATCTTTATACACCACTCAAAAATAAACTCAAGTAAAACAGTCTCTAATTCAGAACCAATGACTCTTTCATTCCTTACTAGATGAACTAGAGAAGAGTTCAAAGATCAGTTAGAATTTTAAAAAGAAAGAAAGAAAGAACTTCATTTTACCAGGTCAGTTTTCCCACAAAGTAACTCCCAGACATAAACTTGTGGAAGCAAAGAGAAACATTAATGAGCAAGCCTGAAGCCCACATGTTGCTTATTGGGGTGTTCCCTGTGGCAGCCAGCGCCCCACCCCCCCCACCGCCATGGCCTGTTAGGAACTAGTACACACAGCAGGAGGCGAGCGGCAGGCAAGCAAGAGAAGCTTCATCTGTATTTACAGCCTCTCCCCATTGCTCACATTACCACCTGAGCTCCCACTCCTCTCTGATCAGCAGGAGCATTAGATTCTCATGGGAGCCCAAACTCTTCTGTGAACTGCGCATGCGAGGGATCTAGGTTGCACACCCCTTTTGAGAATCTAATGCCTGATGATCTGAGCTGGAGCTGAGGTGGTGATGCTCACACTGGGGAGTGGCTGCAAATACAGATTATCATTAACAGAAAGGTTTGACTGCACAGAAACCATAATAAATCAATTGCTTGCAGACTCACATCAAAACCCTATCAGTGAGGGGCAAGTGACAATAAAGCTGCATCTGGTGGCAGACTATAAAACCATCCTCCAACCCCTGGCCCCAGTCATGGAAAACTTGTCTTCCACAAAACCGGTCCCTGATGTCTAAAAGGTTGGGGACCACTGCCTTGTGGTTTCCAACTTAATTGCACACATTTGGCTTGTTGCCAGATTCCACAAGCTTCCACAAATTAAATAATTAGATGACAGTTTAGCTTAGTCATAGATAACCTAATATTCAAGTAATTGAGGAAAGATCCTTGATGGTGATGGAGGTAAAAATCACTGAGAAGCAGGAAAAGATTGAGTAATAAGTGAATGTTTTAAGAGAATCAAAACTTTATCTAGGGAAATTTAAACTTTGACTGAATACACAATTGACTTCTTTCACTAGAGAGAAAAAGAAATCTACCAACAAAGGAGAAGAAATGACAATTTCAAACATTAAGGCAAAATTAAGGATCTAGCAACAAAAGAGAAGACATGATCAATCCATACTTTAAGGCAAAGTTTAGGATATTTTATCCTTGGGGGTATTTTGTTCAAAGCAAGTATTTGGCTTGGGGTAAGCAGCAGTGCATGCTGGTATCATGTGGCATACTAGAAAGCGAAAGAGTTTTGCTTCTAGCTGTGTGACTGTAGGCAAGTTACTTGAAGCCTCTGATACCAAGTTGTCCTATCTTCTAACCTGGCATAAGCACGTCCTATCTCAAATGGTTATTCTGAAGCCATGTACAAGTTAGGTAGTATGTCTTCAACACATGTCTGTCTTCTCCCTCTTCCCTCACCCACCTGCTTCGAAAACAATCTTCTCCAAATGACGTGTTTCTGTATATTTCTGCAACTTCTTCAACTCAACATTCTCTCCTTCCTTCACATCCAAAATATTACTGGGTTGCCAAAAAAAGTTTGTTTAGTTTTTTCTGTATGATGACTCTAATAGTGTGTAGCTGTCTTTAACTTCATTCGAAACAATTTTGTGACAGCTATCATATCAGCGTGCATTTAAGAAAAACTTATCAAAATTGGTGAATTTTAACATTGAAGATGGAAGGAAATATGCAACATTTTGGGTGCATTATGCTTTCTTATTTTAATAAAGGTAAAAACACAACTGAAATACAAAAAAAACGATTTGTGCAGTGTATGGAGAAGGTGGTGCAACTGATTGAATGTGTCAAAAGTTGTTTGCAAAGTTTCTTGGTACTATTGATATTTCAGCCAAGTAATTCTTTGCTGTGGAGCTGTCTTATGCACTGGAAGATATTTAACAGCATCCCTGGCTTCTACCCACTAGAAGCCAATAGCAGGAGACAGCTGACATACTCACAATATCCAAATCAATACAGTCATTGGTGAAAATGAAAAATGTGTCTTTTATTTGACATAAAAATGAAATGGACTTTCTGGCCATCCCAATATTAAGGGTTTACTAAGAGCCAAGTCAGGTGCTCAGTGCTAATGATTAAAATACAGTATTCCATATTTTTAGAAGCTCACATGATAATAGACAGGCATATGACTGTAGTAGATATGTAACCACATTTTATTTAATTCATTATTTATTTATTAAGTATTTATAGAGAACCTTTCTATAAGGATCAGCCACTTTTCTAAGCACTGAAAATAGAACCATGAGCAAGCAGCCCCAAAACCCTATCTCCATGGAGTTTATGTTCTGGTAAGGACAGAGAAAAGCATGTACCCTATACTGCCAGTGAACTGTGCTCGGGAGAGAAGTAGAGCAGGAAGGAGAATACAGATGAAAGGATGGAAGGGCTGCAGTTTTACGTCATCATGGAAAGTGTCCTTGATGTGTTGACGTAGGAGAAAGCTTAAAGGAGGCAAGGGTCATGCCATGTAGATATCTGAGGAAAGACATTCAGGAGGCAGAGGAATTGGCTCATGCAAGAACCTCGAATAGAAAGATTCCTAAATAAATTAGGAAACTGCTAAGTGTTTTTCAGCAGAAAAGTGACTGACATAGATGTTTACAGATGTATTCCGGTCAGTAGGCAGCCAACAGACAGTCAAAGCCAGAATAAATGCAGGGGTATCAGGTAGGGGCTGGCACAACAATTCAGGTGGTGGCTAAAGAGTCACTGAGATGGGGAGGTGTGGTCAGATTCTGGACACTTCTTACAGGTCAAGCCAGGAGGACTTACAGATGGAATGAATATGGAGAGGGAGAGAGTAGTCAAGGAAGAATTGAAATGACAGGGTCTAAGCAACTTTAAATGACTGGTTATCATTAACTTAAATGGGGAAGACAGAAAGAAAATAGGTATAAAAAAAGGGGGGGCTCTCAGAAGTTCAGTTTTGGACATGTTAACTATTAATGTTAATAACATTACAGTAGTACAGAATGTATGAGGGTCCAAAGGAGAAATGCTTTTTTCTTAGAAAAAGCAAACTTGAGTTGGTAATCATCTTAACATGCCACCTAAACAAAACCCACTCTTCGTTTTTGTAATCCATCAAACCCTCTTGTGTTTACTGTGCCGCAACCTAGCCTAGCTGACTTCCACGTCTCTTCCAAGGTCTTCGCATAAAGCCACCCCCCATCATCCCTTTTTCTAACTTCTTACAGAACCACCCTTCCCTGGGCCACTCTTAGAACACAATGCCGAACTCAAGTCAAATCTTCTTTGCTGGTATTAGTTTTCTTAGATCCCTCTCTGGTGGCTCCTTTTACCCTACACTGGCTTCCGACCTAAGACTCCTTCAGAGCTAGAACACGTATCCAACACCTTTTCTACCTTCCCAGGGCCTCCTTGCAGTCTTCTTGCACTGGTTTTTGCTTTACGTGAGGCATCTGGCATGTGTCATAAATGCAAAGAGAGTAAAAAAAAAGACACAGCGTCCCCAGAATCTGTTGCCCTGCCTCGTGCTTACCCCTCTCCTGCCTTGGCTGTCTCCTGGCCACTTCTGTACCTCAGTGGTGGACTTGCATACCGGCCCCTCCTCTGCTCAGTCACTAAAGGGAAACCAGCTGCAGATCAGAGTCATCAGTTGCCCCCACCATGGCCACACAACAGTGTGTGGGATATGGCTGCTACTTACCATCTAGCTCAGGGGTGTTAAACTCATTGTCACCAGGGGCCACATTAGCCTTGCAGTTACCTTCAAAGGGCTGAATGTAATTTTAGGACTGTATAGATGTAATGACTCCTAACTAGGGGCAAGGAGCTCTACATTAGCCCCTTTGACGCAACCATGAGGCAGATGTGGCCCCCGGCGAAGATGAGTCTGACACCCCTGATCTAGCTGGATGACCCTCCCCTAAAATGCAGGGCAAGTGACTCCCTGAAAGGAGAATTTTAACCAGTGAGAGACAGGAGATGGGAACAATCCAGAGAGAGAAATTCTCAGTCCATTCCTCTCTCTCATGGACTGTGAGGTTTCTCAGCACAATGCTCCAGAAATCATTCCAAGCAACCTGATGAATGTACTGGCCAAGAAACCAGCTGATATTTTTTTTTTAGAATGCTAAACTATAATATGTGCCAATACATTATAGGCTCTGAGGAGTTTGCCATTACAAAACCTATTTACCTCATATATCCTAGAAATCTCCACATTTATAGGGCCACTGGACTGTGGAAAGCATTATTTGTCTCATGACATCCAATAAATATCATCCCAGAGCACACAGTTTGGGAAATTGTGCTTTAAATTACAGAGTCAGTCTAGCCGTGTGAGAGGAGCAGCCTGGGGCTGCCATCACGCTCCCAGGTCCCCAGTTGTGGCTCCCCTTGGTCCAGTCTCCCCAACTGCAGCTCTGCAGGAGGACGAGGGGTGAGCAGCAGAAGTCTCCGCTGAAGCCAAGTGCTGTCAGGCAACACCGCCTGAAAGAACAAGAATGGATTTTGAGCCCTGGCTGGTGTAGCTCAGTGGATTGAGCGTGGGCTGGGAACCAAAGGGTCCTGGTTCGATTCCCAGTCAGGGCACATGCCTGGGTTGCAGGCCGGGTCCCCAGTGAGGGCCATGTGAGAGGCAACCACGCATTGCTGTTTCTCTCCCTCTCTGTCTCCCTCCCTTCCCCTCTCTCTAAAAATAAATAAAATCTTAAAAAAAAAAAAAAAGAATGGATTTTGAGACCTGATTTACATGCTTCTGACAGTTAGCTACTGGGTTTATGGGTGGCATTCAGGGAGTAGTTTTACAATTTCTGGGTAAAAATAAAAAGATTCTGCCTGTTCATTGGAAGACTTCAGTACTTTTACTCCAACTGCTCTACACAGATGGATGAGGAAGGATGTGGTGAAGAAAAAAAAAGAAGAGTTATGGTGCCTTTGACCTTTTTCTGTGTTAGACACTGTGTGGATCATTTTTTACATTGCTACCTGCCTTGGTTGACAGAAACACGAATATAGGGGAGCTTCTCCCACCGAGAACATAGGAAACCCCTTCTTCTAGCCCACGGACTAGTCCAGTGACCACGAGTGTTTCCCACAAGGGCGTGACTGGTGGAAGAGCCATTCGACTCTGAGAAAGCATTGCTGAGTTGCTCCAGCTCACCCACTTTTTCTCGCCTTTATGGGATTGCTCCACTGAACACTCGCTTCCTGACTGGAAGTAGCTATGTGCTTTTATGTACCTCTGGATATGAAAACATTCAATTGTCTTCTGTAGGTCTCCATCAGGCAGGCATGCTAAACCATGAATGGCTTTTAAGGACATTTGAAATCTTCTGACCACAGCCTGATGAAGTGCGCGTGCCTTGTAGCCTAGTACAGAGAGAATATTGTAACGGGTTATACCAGAGACTGTTTTCAAGTAATTAAATAAGTAAAGCATTAACTGAGAAACACAGAAACATTCTTAAGGTTCTGCATACCAGAAATAGAAATCTGTGGACATCATCCTATATGCTTAGCTTATTTCCTAACATCTTCAGTAGTAACAGCACCAGTGGTAATAATATGTACTTTGACCTTACTCTGCACCAGGCACTGACTTCAAAGCTATACAAGTATGTTCCTATTTATTCTCTAAAGCAATAATAATTGATATCTATTTTGTATTTGCTTACTGGCACTGTCTGGAGTACTATACACAGGGGAACTCACGAGATGCTACAGTTATCCCTATTTTTCAGATCAGGAAACTAGGCCACTGAAACATCAGGAATTGGCAGCGTGAGGATTTAAACCCAAGTGGCGTGCCCGGGGCCCGTATCCTTACCCATCATGCCATACAGCCTCCTCGGTAGCTGTGAATGGCTTTTTACAACATACGATATTCTTAATATTCAACAATTCAGACAGTCTTATGAGGTTGGGCATAGGTACCATTTTCTCCATTTACATAGGAAGATCCAGGTGTAATTAAATGACTAATTCCAAATTGCTAAGTATAGTAAGTGGTGAAAACCAAACTCTGGTCTTCTTTTGTTAAATCCTGCACTTTCTGGCATGTCATTTTGCCGCTTTTTTCTCTCCAATCTTTCAAGTTCTTAAATTCTTGTCTGATAGAAGGTGAGGGTTACCATGGGCCCAATACCCTGAAGCCTTCTCTTGGGCCCCAGAAATTCCTCAATGCACAGCCAGGAAAGATGGCTAGAAGCCTGCCCCAACCTGAAGCAAAACACTGAAGGTCAATACCATCTCACATATATCCTTGTATGAAATAGTACATTTGAGCACTGCTAGCAGCATTTACATACCAGTAAGCTAAATGCTAGAAACATTTTCTAGGGAAGACAAATGCTACAGGATTTTCAAAAAGAGAAGGTCCTTGTGAGCAGAGCCGACCAGGAGTGAATGCACACGGGAGGCACAGACGGGTGGGCAAAGTTCACACTGGATGACGAGGGGTGGCAAGGAGAAGTGTTCACCTGAGAGCTCACGCTTGCCATTCTAGAGGCGTCCAGGCTGAGATATCTGGTCCAGGTATCCTCCCAGAATTCTACTGGACCATTCATGATGGTTCAAATGGCACTCAACTCCCCAGTCCTTAGTGCTGGGTAGGCCCCTTTTCCCTCCTCTTCCTCCCCCACCCCTTTCTCCTCTAGCAATCACCACACTCTACCCCAGTGGCATCTTAAAGAATTGTGCACCCAAAACCTATATATTGGTATTAACTAATGGTATCCCAATACATTTAATTAAAAGAAAAAAAAAGTTGGTTGGGGCAGCTCTAAACACAGCTCTAAATGTGGCAACTGCAGACCAAACCAATACTGGCACTTCGTGTCAGGCCAAGGCTGCCCGTGGGGCCACAGGCCGCAGCCTTCACGACGGTACAATAATTAGCCTCTCGGCATTCCGTTTGCATGGGCCCTTCCCCTTCGCGTGTTAAGCATTACTTCACATTCTATTATCAGTGTCTGTTCACATCTGGTGCAGTTGTTTCATTATTAATGTGCAGGAACGATTCAGAATTTCATGATTAATTTTAATGTAGATCTTCCTTCTGTAAATAATTGATGAGAAATACGATCACAGTCACACCAAAGCAGGAGTTGATATCCTTCCTGTCAACTCTTGTCAGCTGCACGCTTTTTCAAGTCCCCCCCGAGAACCTTCATTTGGTTGCAGATGTTTTGTACTCTCTGACTTCTCATCACTTAGTCCTTTGGTTATATGCCTACACACTCCTCTGATCACTTCACACGGAAAATAAAACACTATTTCCCCCCATTTTCCTCCAACTATTTATAGGAAGAAAACCTGAGGCAGCAGAAATAATGTTGTTTCTATCCTCCTGGGGTGCTGGCACCAGTGGCAAATGAGTTAGGAGAAATCCGAGAAAGGGAAAACAACTTACATCTCTATAGCCCATTACACCGTGTTTTCAAAATTAAAAACCGAGGTGCTGAGGCTCATAGCTCAGTAAATTGGAAGTTATTTCTTTCCCTCTTCCTCTCTTTGCGGCCCGTTCCCCCTTCCCTGCTGAACTGGTAAATCCCTGGCATGTGTTCTTTGCCTGGGATGCACTCCAGGCGCTGCTATGGGAAGAAAAAGAACATGCCACCCTCTCCGTGCTGCTGGGCGCAGCATCCAGCAAAAGCATCCTATTTTATGTTGAAGACTGAAATGGCTAAGAAGTCAAGACCCATCTCCTTAGGAGCCAATGAGAGGAGTGGCTGAGAGGCACGTAGGAGACAATTCACTATCCTCATCTGGGCTGCCTGGGCACCTGTGCGTAACACGTGCCCTTGCAGCTGGTCTCGGCCTCCTGGGGGCTTCCGGGTTCCCACATTTGGATAACAGCTCCACTCAGCCAGCTATCTCTCCTTGTCCCAAGCACAGTGAAGCAGAAATACAAAGAGAAAAGTTAGATTTATGGAAATTATACATCGAAGTTGGTGCAGTACAGGGAAAATGAGTTCTACAGCAGGAACGAGGCCACATTTGTCTCAGCTCTGTGTGCAACGATTATCTTTCTCCCTCCTCCACCGGAGTCTCTTCACTCACCTGGGCCTGCTCGTGTGATCTGTGAAGAGCCCTGCCTCTGTCCAAAACCCTGAGTGTGATCCCTCAGGCCTGACCACAGATGACTGCAAGGCGTTGTCTGGCCAGACTCATGGGGGCAGCTGCCTTCCCACGCGCTTGGTGCACAGCTTTTTGGAAGGGGTTACAGAGGATGACTCAGCCCTCCAACCCCCAGACTAGCATTGTTCAAATGAATTGAATATCTGCCTTCCTAACTCAGACACCCCCAGTAGGGGACTCCTTACAGGAGGCCATGGCTGAGGAACTTCCAGGTACCTCCACCAAGACCTCCTGATCAAGGGCCTTGACCAAGGTGCTTTTTTCCCTCTGACTCAGTCCTTTTCCACTCCTAGCCCTTTGCTTTGCTAACTCCTGTCCCCCCGCTTCCTAAAAAGGCCGAGGCCTTGTGTGTGGTCTGTCTTAGCAGTGGGCCATGAGGTAACCCCCATCTTCCCTGTGTGTCACCTGACCCTTGCTCAGTGCTGCTTTGTGGAGAAAAATGCAACACTGAGGAGCATGGTCATGCCAAGGGGCAAGATTAGATTATTACTTGCAGCGGGCTCATTGACAAATCAGTTGGGGAAGGAGGGTGGCCAGTTGAGCACCGTGCTGTTCTGGCAGGGCCAAAAGCCAGAGGTTCCTTAGAGCACTTCACCAGTGGGTCTTGGGGAGCGCTCGTGGATTGTTCACAAACACCTTTCAGGTCACCACGGAACCACTGGTCCTCCTTCTTCATCCAAGACAGCCTGGCTGAGTTCACCCAGTGGATCTAGTTAGAAATCCAACACAGGGGCCCTGAGAAAAGCAGGGAGCAGTGCCCTCACCCTCACTCGTGGTTCTCTGACAGTAAGACCAGGCATCATCCGAGGCCCTGAGCTGCCAAGCGCCTGACCACTGCAAATGGTTCCCTGGTGCTGATAATACCTGGTGGCAGAGAAACTTGCTGAGACTCGGGTGCCTCGGGACCATGTTGCTCGATGGCCCCACAAACCATAGACGTTTGGTTAGTCTGCCTACGTGATAAAGGAGGGACTCGGGTCAAACGTAGTGAGGAAGTGCGGCACCTTTTGAGTGGTGATCCTGCAGGACGCCTGCTTCAGATGATGCCAAGAGCAGCCCTCACTCGGATGGCTGAACTCCAACAACAGCGGCCAGAGTAGCGGCTCCCCGTTGTCCAGCAGCCGGACAGGCTGGTGCGTGCTTGTTCAGGCTCTGTGGCGCCGCAGAGAGGAAGCTCTTTGCAAGTCTCCCAGAGCCTTAGGCTCAAAGGTGGATCAGCAGGGAAAGGCGGTATAAGGGTGGGAAGTGACTCCCCCAACCGAAACCATGCAGAGCCGGTTGTTGGGAGGGCATGTGTGCCATCCTGCCAGAGGCTTCTGGGTGCCACCATCCCCACCATGGAAGCCAGGACAATGCCCAAACCTGCACCACCTGCCTGGCTGCCTGCCCCAAGCCTGATGGTCTGCCTGATTCTCAGCTCCCACCCTCCCCCAGGTAATTCATGGCTAGAAACTGGCCCATCCAGATAGCTGTTGAAAGCCTCTGTGATTGACACAAGTACTCTTCCCTCTGGTCCACCCAATGAGACTGGAGATGAGTCAGGGAGCCCTGCCAGCCTTTGCCAGACCCTCTTAGCCTTCACAAATAAACAAGATGAGGGGCTGGGCTGAGGACCCTCTGTCCTGAGGGTGGATCAGAGGCCCTATGCCAAGGACAGAGTTCAATGGGGAGGACGAGGAGAATTGCACTTCTTGGGTCTCAGGTGACTGTTAGCCCACATCCCTGGCTCCAGAATGAGGAGGGCAAAGATAATTCCCTCCAGTTTTATGTCTGGGGGAGTCATCACTGAGACCCTTGCCCGGGGCCAGCTCTGGGTGGGTTCCCTCAGGTCCTGACAACCTCCATTGTTATGGCTCCTACTACTGAATATCGTATTGCTATAGATGTGAACACTCTTACTCACCTTC
>PVJI01019704.1:0-30494 GCA_004026765.1 Micronycteris hirsuta | reverse complement strand
GGGTAGGGAGAGAGAGAAAGAGAGAGAGGAAGAGAGAGAAACATCAATGTGAGAAACATTGAACAGCTGCCTCTCATATGTGCCCCAACCAGGGATTGAACCTGCAACCTAGGTGTGAGCTTTGACCGGGATGGAACCCACAACTTTTTGGTGTACAGATGATGCTCCAACCAACAGAGCCATCTGTCCAGGCTGCTCACTGATGAACTGATTGCAAGATCACACTATCAATATATGCCACACATTATAGCAAATTTTTTAAAATTACTATAATAATATGTAATTATTAAGAATGAATAATCATTCAAATTATTTTAGGACAATTTTATTGTTTATACTTCTGTATTAAAATCTCCCATTTATCTACTTTCAAGTTTCTGGGTGGATTCAATTGAGAAATATTCTGATAAAAAGGAAGCAATTCTAAAAAAAAAGAAAACTATTGTTATTTGTTACTTCTTATAGGGTCTTGTGAGTCAGATTTATTTCTACTACCACATACTAAAATAAAATATAATAATGAAATCTGTCGAGCTAAGATTTTATAGTTACTAATTTTAATGTTTTGTGTTTATAAAAACCTGTTTTCAATAGTGGAATTTATAAGTTGTTACAAATCTGATATTATGAATTTATATTACATTATATAATTTTATATTATATTACATAATTTTACATTAATAACATCTATTTATCCATCTTATTTGAGGTATCTGTATAAATCACATTTTAAAAGTTCCCACCTCTCTCAAATACTTTTGAAAATTATTGATGTACATCAAAAGTTGAACAAACACCTTGTTTATTATGTGTATTATAATGCTCTGGGCTTCAGATAAAATAAATTATCTACATTTTAGTAAAGATAGTTAATTTAAACTTTATATTTAAAACTTATTTTTTAAACACATGGATTTAGGTTTATATTAATAATGTCTGCAAAAATATGTTTGCTAAACATTTTGATAAAGAAGATTGCAGATAAAATATTATATTTTCAAGGCCTTTACTATTGTCTGTTGACATAGAAATAGGAAATGTTCATTAGAAATTGTTCATCAAAACAGGTACAGGAATTTGATATTCAGACATAGCAATAAATGAAAACAATCAAATTAAGGAATAACCAAAGTAATAAAATCCAAATTTCTGTATTGTTAGATAAATTATAGGTCAGCCAACTCAAGCACTCATCTATCTGGTAACTGAGCACCTATTATGCTGGAACTCTCTGTGCAATACAAAATAAGTATAAGAAATGCGCTTTACTCTCAAAGAGTCAGATGTAGGAGGTGAGATATAAACATGTGAGATTTAACTAAAAAGATTTAAACCAGTTGAAGAGATTACTAAGAAGATGACTCAAGAGAGTATATTATCAACTGCCAAAATAATTCCTTAAACAATCTGTCCTTTTGAGAGAAGCCACCCAATCTATCTCATAGATGGTTATATGGAGGACAGACCATATACATTAAAGGATGTAAATCTGTAGAGCGTCGATTTTGATAGCTCAGCTTTCACTCAATTGAGGTGTTTTTATGACATCTCTTACGTAGGGCACTAGAGATACAACGCATGTTCCAGTATGTTAGATCAGAGTTTATGCATTGTGAAGGACAATGTGAGACTCAGATGCAAAGTCTTATGGTTTGTGTGGCAAGAAGAGCCAGGAAAATGTAACGAGTATAAGAGAAGAAGTGGGAAAACAATATTTCATTTGAAATTTTCTAATTTTTGTGGCTTGTGGGTTGAATCTAAGTTTTAAAGTACCATATTTTAGCAAGTGATTACCAATAAGGCTATGAAATGCTAGTGGTTTCGGTGGTGGGGTGAAAGGGTATTGGTTCCTTTAGTCAAGGATTTTGAGTTCAGAATCTCCCTATCTCTTTGCTCTCTTTTTCTAATTAATTAAGATGAAGGTCTCTTCTTCTGTCTCTCTCCTCTCATTTTTCAATTTATCCTGCCAAAGGGAAAATTTCCTGATTTTTGGAGTAAATCTCTATTGCCACTATTTTCTGTACTATGTTAATTTCTCCTCCAAAGAATTTGACCCTGGGACTCAAGGTCTCTTCCCCTTTTGTACCTCTCCAGGTACCACTCTCTTGTTTGGTCTCCTGTAGTATGACAAATTCTATTATAATGGATGTGACATGACTATTTTACTTTAGTGCAAGGGAATCTGAGGATTGAAACTATAATTAAATCAAATAAGTTACAGGTATGCATTATTCAGTTACTAAGTCTACCTTCTGAGCTTTGCAAGCTAAATCTCCAGTCATACCCACGTTCTCCTCTCTATTTTGTTTAATAAATAACTCCCTTGTGAAACCACTTTTATCCCACACCTCCAAAATTTCAGCTCTTTGTATTAAGAAATTACCCTTAAATATATACATAGTATTAGATAATTTTAGGTATGTAAAGAATATTAGAAATTGTCTAGTCCATCTCTTTAAATATAAAACGGGATGAGAAAATCAGACCCAGAAAGGTAATAATCACAAAGAAAGTGGCAGTACTGAGATATGGCAAAAGTTACCTGACTCCAAATTTGATAATTAGACATATACTCTTTATGTTATCAATATGGCAGTGTCTTCCTTTCTTTCCCTACAGGGTTGAATTGGACAAACTTCAATAATTGCTATAGAAAAACTAACTTTGTATGCTAGCCTGCAGTAAGATTTTCAAGAGTCTGGCAGTGATTCAAATAGTCTGGTATTTTTGTATTTTATTATTACTATTTTGAAATTCTTAATAGAAAATCAAAACCAAATGCGAATAGCTAATCTGTAGTCATTTAGAACAGGTTTTCTTGATCTCCTAGTAGGTTGTTCTGAGATTACTCTTCAAAAATTCTGAATTATTAATGGCTAGAAACAAAAAAGCTATTCTAAAATTTCTGTACACTTACCTCCTCTCGTTCTGGGATGGAGGTGGAACTTGATGAACATAAACATGTATTTGTTTGGTGGAGTAGTCATCAGTTACACATCATGGCTGCTTATGAAAATGCCTTCTTTTCCTTTTCTTCCCTTTCCATAGCTTCCCTTTCCCACCAGCTCTTGCACCTGCTGGCCCTTTCCTTCAATGCCAGCATGACTGTGAGTGCCAGAGGCAGCAGATGGGAAGGTAAGCTCTCCTTGTCCGCACTTGTATTAGCCAGTAGGATTTCTTGTTCCTTTCCATAACATTCCACTCCGTCGATCACTAAATAGTCAGATACAATGCCAAAGCCACTTAGTACTCATTCAATACAAGTGTCTGAATCAGAGATTACCCAAGACTCAGCTGAAAACCTGGGTTTGAATTTAACTAATTTCACTTAAACCTCGGTTATGAAAATACTTGAAACCTCACCTGTGACACCTTGCCCAAGAAACGCTGAAGGCAAATGGGATGTCTCAGAGGCTTTTGCTCCCACCCCATGTTGAGGTTATCAGCATCTCCAAAGCAATTAACATTTCAGTCTTTGTTCTAATTGCATAAACATTGTTGAACAAGTCTTTGGAGAAGATGAAAAACTGGAGAGCTGGGCACTCACCCTCCGGAATGCCTATGAGGTTACTGAGAGGGGGTGTGCAGACACTCTAGTCCTGGAGGCCTGGATCAGAGAACACGAGGTAAGGGAGCTTCAGACATAGGAGGAGTTGATTAGTTCCACCTGAGACTGAATTTCCCCGTGAACTTCACATTTAAACTCAGCCTGCCAAAAACTGAACACTCTCCCCAAATCTAGTAAACATAAACATTGGTAAGAGGCTGGGGGTGAAGAGGAAAGTACAGCTACTTCCTACAGAAAGTTTTGCTTCACCCACCCATCCACAGAAGCTGGTGTAAATGAGAAATGTTGTTACAACAATAGCTGAAACACTCTACCATAGCTCTCTGGACTTCCTGGGAATCAGCTGCTGGAGCAGTTGGCTCCAGGCTGTCAGACAGCTGCTGAGGCAAGGAGATCCCAGCGTCCCACTAAGAGGGCACTTGCTCAGCCTGTTCTTGCTGGCATGGTCCACAACATCCACAGCGGGAGTGTAACAAAGAAGGGAACCTAGGCCCTGTGTCTCCAGGGAGGTGGGGTATGGGGGCCAAGCATGATGAGCCTTCCCTGGACGACTTTGAAAGAGGTCCAGGCTAAGCTGTCTTTTGAGCTTAAATTTCTCCAGGACTATCTGGGGTCTCTAAGGCATGGTGGCATGGCAGAGAAAAGGAAGTGGGCTTTTTTTAGTGGGTCATACGAGACCGTTGTATTCAAATTGTTCCATGGAAAACATGTGCCCTGAAGAATAACCTCACTGAGGCCAGAATTAGGTGACTGTTGGGCCAGAATTTTTTGAAATGAGAGTGGTGGGTAGTCAGTGGTTGCAATCAGTCAGTTGCAGCCAGAATTTGAAAATAGCAGGGAGTCTCACTGTAAACTGGAACCAAGTGTAACCTGTTTAAAAATACTAGGCCCACTTTCTTGGAAGCATGCAAACTTGAGCCTTCCATGTGTTTTTCTGTTCTTACTCTCTGCTTAGATGTCTACAGAGAATCCAATGGACACACTGGGACACTTTACCTTTTTTGTAGGGGTTGAACCCCCCGGCCCCTCAAAATGAGCTCCAAGAACTTTGATTTCAGGCACTTCCAAATACCCAAGGAGTGGGAAGAAATGGAGAATGGAACTTTAGGCCAAGAGTAATATTTTCTCTCACCGTGATTGAAATGTGGAATTTGTTCAGGGCTAGAACACAAATAGAACTGAATGACCCTGCCCATTTGAAAAGGTCCCTAAATATCCCATTGTATGAAGTTAAGAACCTGAGAGTGAATAAATAGAAGACTTGCCAAATATTGGTATAACCTCTAAATCTATGTGCTCCTTTTTTGTGTTCCCCACCATGGCGGTGAGTAAGAAGGTTCTGAGAAACCGATCCTGTGACTCTACTCACAGTCTTCAGACATGAAGGTCAAATCCATACATCCTATAGAAGGCCTTCCAAAATCTAAACCCTAACAATCTCTGTAATCTTAGTTTTTATCACATTTGTAGTTCCCCAAACAGTGTCTGGCACATGGTGAGCACTCAATACAGAGGTACGTAAGATGAAGTATCCTGTCTGGATAATACCTTACCATGGAAGAACTACCCAAAGCTATAAAGCCTTTTCACACCTACCCCTCTTTCTCAGATATAACACTTACTACTATTCACTTCTATGATAGCAGCCATGAGACTTTGAGCTCCTTATGTGAGAACTATAATATTCAACTCTCTATTCCCAGAAGCTAGCATAGTCCCAGGTATTCAGGGCATACACAGTAATACATGAGTAGGTGAATGAATAACCAAGAAGCCGAAGTACAGAGATATGTAGTGCCTTAACCAAGAGCATTTTGTTAAAACAAGACAGGACAAAAAAATAAATATAAAAATGTTCCCCTGTGCTCTTCTCGAAATTCCACCACAAATTCTGTTACAGGAATCTTTTCTTGCTTTGTTTTGCATTGAATATCTATAGCTATATATAAAGTGAACGCCTGGTGAGTGGGTGGATGGTGGTGTTCACTCATTTAGTGAAATGTGAATATGTCAGCATCAAAGGAAACAGCAAAAAAGAGGTTTATGCAAAGCTGTCAGTTCTCATGTCTTTTTTTTTAAATCTAAGATGGTACAGAGATGATTCAAACTTCCTATTCACATCCATTTTATCACATCAAATATGATCATTAGCAAGCAGTATTTGAACGGTAGTTATTTCCTGACTGACAATAGCCATCAGGGTCCTCAGATTTCCATATGCCTGGGACTGATACAATTCAGATGGTCTGGAAAACAGTGGGAGGAAGGAAGTAATTAAAAATGAAGGAGAAGCTTTGGGCAGGGAATAGGCACCAATTTTATCTCATCCAAGAATATCCCTATACCTATTCTTTTGAAAATTATGGGTAGGGACACAAATACTATTTTTAAACCTATTTCATACCCTCAACTTGGCATGCTGTCTTGCCTGTAGGATGAGTGTCAGGAAACCCTGAGGGTGGGTACTAGTGTTTAAAATAAACTCAGGCCATAGACTGGAAAAAACAGAAAGAAATTAGATGTAGAATACTGTGGATGTGGAGGAAGCTGTAAAGGGGACCATGATACAAATATAAATTCAGTGTCCTAACCAATACTTTATACGCTATTACTTACTTCCTCCACCATCCTAAGGAACACTTTACTGCCACCAGCAACATCTTTCCTATGCAGGATGGGGGTGGGGAGCGAGTGGGTGGGAGGGAGGCCTTCCCTCAGGGTTTCTGAGCACTTCAGAGGCTTCTTGGGCATGAGAATCACCCAGAAAAGCAGAGGGAAATACTGTGTTTGGTGATAATTTGTGAGCACTGAGGATCCAAAGTGAGGAGGCTTTAACTGCATTCTTAATTTCAGGACCAGTCTGTTGCAAAAACTGGCTGGTTTTCCACTAAATTCCTGTCCTGTTCTTTCTGCACATTCAGCTACATTAGGTTACCCAGTCTTTTCCCATCTCCCGTTGGTGGGGTTGTGTGGTGAGTTTTGGCCAAAGGACTATGGGCAGGATTGATTTTGTAAGCGTAGCTCATAATCTGATACTGTCTCTTCACTGGTAGCCTAAATGGAGATGAATCTGAGCCTCTAGAGGGGCAATGTACCCCAAAATAGGTAGGGTCTGGGTCCTTACGTGATCTATTCATAAGGTGGCCTACCAAACACAACACTGCCTCTCCATCAGCCGTTGGGATTGTATTTGTCATTTTATGAAGCCACAGAGGTTAGAAAGTTTCTTCCTTAGAGATACAGCCACTGCTTCCAAACCTTTCATAAATGTAACTCAAATGATCTCACATACCATGTCCTCCTGTGTTCTCTGTCACTCTCAGGAGAATCTTCTTGACATCTCCCCTCCCATTTTGGGCATACAAGCAAACCGTACATTCAGAATGCTAAAGTCTCACTTGTGATTAGAATAGCAATGACATTTAAATAGTCAAGGAATCAACACAGTGATTTTTGGGAGAAAATGTATAAATAATTGAGGAGACCTGATGAGCAATGCTATTAGTCATGTGGCATTCTTTTTTCATTGATGCGCACATATAATTTCAACTAAAGTACTAGGTCCAAATGCAAGTAGCCTTTCTCATGGTTTCTGGAATCTGTGGGACTTACCTAGACTAATGGGGTAATTTAGGCAGCTTTGGGCTCTCAATTTAAAGCAGGGTTGTTGATGTGAGGTTATTAAACAAATAAATAGACAAATAATGAATCTTTGTGTATCTAGAGCGTAGTCATGGGAGATTAGAACTTGAATAGGGGCTGGGGTAACATAAAACTGGGTTGCTTGTGAGCAAAGAATTTCCCCCTGTTGCATATTTGAATCTCACTCCAGCTGCACAGACTTCTTATTCAACCAAATGATGGATTAGGATGTTGTTCTCCGGGCTAGGGCAGATAACCTCTAAAGACTGACGGCTCCCCACCTGCATCTGTCCCTTGTGTGCTCTTAGTCTCACTTTTCTGTTGCATCTACCCAAGGATAAAAAGGAAATTCTTTCTTCAGCAAAGATGATCCCCTGCATTTCCTTAATTTTCTACCTCCCCTGTGATACTCAGGCCACACAATAAATGTAAAAATAAAAGCTTACTTAAGAACAGAGCCCCTTGAAATTACAGAGTGAAGGAAATAAATGTACCTACCTGGGCAGTTGCAGGAAGCAGAATGCAACTCCACTGAGCAACTCCACTGAGTTCCCTGCCTTTTGACTGGGACTGAGGGATAGGGTGGGAAAGGGATCTGTCTGCTCAACCTTGCCTGGGGTGGCCAGTGACTGCTGAGGACAGAAAAACAAATTGTTGGTGCCACTTCCCTGTCCGTTTCTCAGGGAGATTTCTCTGAGTGTCCTGAATGACCCACTCCACAGGGCACCATGGTCACGGTCATTAGTTGCTAAGCCATGCCTGTAACCTGTACCTCTTTCCTTTCTTGATGTCCTTTCTTAAACTTACTTTTGGATTAGAAACCTCTTTTCCCCAATACACATACTTCTTGACTTTGGTTTTGTAGCAGGTTTCCTGCCAGCTACTTTTTTCTCCATCTCAAAGGTACCCTATACAATGATGCTGCCTCAAGGTCGGGGAAGGATCCCCAAGTGACAGTTTGAAGAAAAATTTCCCAAGAAAACTACTCACCATGAGTTACAGTATTGTTCACAAATATGTTTACTTCCCTGTAGGACTCCCACTTATTGCTGTTAAGAGCAGCTGTGTGATGTGGTTAGGGTAAAGAAATGTCAGCATGCATGATAATGCTACCACCTTTCGGAAGCTTTAGGAGGCATTGTGAGAGTCTGCCGGTTCTTTTGCTTCTGCCTCCTGTCATAAAAATGGTACATCCCACCAGACATTTATTCTTTTTTTAAAGATTGTATTTATTTATTTTTGGAGAGATGGAAATGGAGAGAAAAGGGAAGGAGAGTAACATTGATGTGAGAGAGACACATCTATTGCTTGTTTCCTATACGCACCCTGACCAAGGCCAAACCCACAACCCAGGCATGTGCCCTGACCAGGAATCGGATCAGCAACCTTTCACTTTGTGGGATGACGCCCAACCCACTGAGCCATGCCAGTCAGGGCCAGGCATTTATTCTTTAGCCTGGGTCCAGGAATAAGACTCATGGAGCAGAGCCAAATAAAATCAAGCAGAGACATATAGCATCTGCAGCCAACCTGCAGCCACTAATATGTAATGTGGTCTGCTGTAAGCCACTAAAATTTTGGGATTGTGGATGCGGCAAAGCTGACAAATATACCACCCAATCAGGAACATTAGGGATTAATTTTGTGAATGAGAGATAACATTTATTGGGTTAAACCCCCTATAAGTTTTTTCAGTTGTTTGTGGTAACTGTAAGTAATTACCTTAATCTAACAATCCCTTCTCCCTTTTAATAGCCTAGGATGCTCATTAGCCACTGAAATGGAAGGGCTATGATGAGGTGAAGGGGAAAGACATCAGGTACTCAAGCTAGGTAAGATGAAAAGGAACCAGCTTGAGACTTGTCCCAAAAAACTGGAGCAGTGGTGAATATCTACCACCCCCATCTACTGTAAGTCAATGCCTTACAAGTAGAGTATAGTAGCTTTAGTTTATATCTCTGTAATAGCAATAGAAATAAATATGGTTTTTCTTTTTTATCTTTATCCTATTCTACTCCCAGATTTCCTAGGTACTCTTTCTTAGCGAGAAGATTTTGGAAGGAACAAGGTTCTGTTAAGCTGGCACTGCAACCTGAACATGCTCTTTCTGATGACCTCTACATTCCCTACAAAGCTTCTTAGATTCTCTATTTCTCATTCAGATCCTTTGAGTTATTCTTTCTCCATGACTCAAGCATATGTCCACCTTTCCACCTGCTTTTCTCTAACCTCTGCTCGTCAACAGACCTAGGATTTCTTATACTAGCTGTGTTAGTTTTTTGTTTTTTGGTATCTGCTTCTGTCAATTTACTCCTACTTTTTACCCCCCTCCTCTTTTTATATACATATTAACACTAACCTGGACCACTGCAGTATTGGTGGACAGACCTCTGTGAATCTGTGTTTCTGAACATATTGTGAGCAGAAGCACTGACAACTTTTTGTTCTAAACTATCCTTTCAAGAGTGCATATAGCAAACAGCCTTTGAAAATAGAAAAAATGTTTTGCTCTGGAGAAAAGAGTAAGTTTGCTTTCTGTCCAGTATAATAATGATAATGTCTTCAGGGTAAAGAAGATATTATTCTTTTGGATAGGTTTGCTTGCAGTTTACTATAAAAGAATGGGGTCTCCTAAGCTCAGGGTTTCTCAGCTGTGACAAAAACCAGCAGTGTCACTCCACTGCATTCACCTGTCCTACCTGTGTCACTCTCCTGGAGGTTTTAGAGGACACAGGGAACTAGCACAAACATGAAACTCATTCTACCTGCTGTAATGTAATGAAGTCCTTTGTCTCAGATCCAGGAGTCTCATGTCTTCTGCCAGCATGCATAAAACTATGAGGGCCAACTTTTTTAGCTTGCAAGCTGAGCAAAATGTTGGACTCTTTAGAGTTCTTGACTTGTACCAACTCCCATCTGATTATAATTTAAATTATGACATATAGTTTATCATAAATTGATATCTGTCAATATCCATTTTATATGTATCATATGTAAGGTGCCTATTTCTTTTTTTAAAAAATTATAGAACAATACACCCAAAATACATAGAAACACAAATACAAGTATCATTGGATCCCTGGATGTTTAGTGTAGCTCCTTGCTCTTATAAAAGGTTTGCTGAATGATTGAATGAACTGAAAGCTGTTGATAAATTATGCATATTTAGTATAGAATTATCTACCCATTCATACCTCTAGCTACTATTGAGCCTCTAGACAGAATAAAGTCAACATTAACTTAAGGTCTTCAAAGCAGCAACCCAAATCTTGTTGATATCTTCCAGGTGTGGATGCATTAGTTTTATTAAGAATGTACGGAGGTATCACGTCTCTACCTGTCAAGAATAGAGTTGTGGCTCTGTCCTTCTCAGTGAATGCTTTTGTTCCCCTAGTCCTGACCACGCTATCATGTATAGCACTATAAACATTGGTTCTTGAGAACTTCATTCAACATTTTTTTTTGAGCTCCTATTCTTTGTAAGGAAGTACTATGCCTTTGGGATTTAAACACGTAAATAGGCAAATTATAATTCAAAAGCAGTAAATGATATAATACAATTAAAAACTCTATAGAAACATAGAAAGGGCAACCAATCCAAAAGACAGAAGGAGGCCACCAAGCCAAAGGACTGATACAGGGTATGCATTAACCAATATTTATATCCCAACCTGGGGGCTTCATCCACTTTTATTTTACTTCTGGATTCCTAGACCTTGATTTTACCAATTGGTGCAAACATCTATTCCTATTTTCTCTGTCCTGACATCCTATTTCACTTTCCTACCAGCTTCTTGCTCCTATAAAAAAAAATTCTTCATTCAATTATTATTCCTCATAGATCACATTCTTCATCTTATTTTCATTTTCTGCTTTGATTTTCTTGGCACTGACCACACAGGGTGACCCTGTTTGGTTCCAGTTCAGTCTGGGGCAGGCATTTGTATCTCTAAAATCCCTTGATATGTGTTCTAATGTGCAGACATGTTTGAGAACACTTGCTGTAGGATTTTGTATAGCTCCACCAATTTTGAATGAAAATGGATTGTGCATACCTGTCAGCCCATCCTAGTTCCTGATTTTTTCCCAGTTATTTTCTCTTCTTAGCCTAGCCTTCTTTCCCCCCACTCTGCATTTTGTCTTTACAGAGAATAGAATGACACTGGTTAGGATTGTGTGTTGCTCTGGTTAAGGGTTGACAAATTAGTTCAAGGTACAGAACTAGAATCTGATGTTTCTATCAGTATGATTTGCACAAAGTCTTGGTGTAGAAAAATCACAAGCAGGATTTAGTACTAACCTCTGCCCATCCTCGACCCAGTGGTGAAGAAGAGGAACAGGGAGAGGAGAGAAGGAAAACATTATAGCTTTTCGTCTCTCCTGGAAGAATAGTGCACATAGAAAGTAGAGAAAAGACTGTGAGTTGCCATGGCAGCCTGAAGCTCCCTACAAACACCATGGCCTCACTTGTTCAGCAACTGGAGAAAGAATCCCTTTCTCAGGAAGTCTCAGCAGATACTATGGTGATCTCATGGACTAGGGATGTACCCTTGAACCAAGACATGAGCTCTGTCTATTTCTGCAGGAAGTGGCCCATTTCTACTGAGTGTGACCAGGCTAGGATGCCCAAACAGAAGAAGCCCATCAATTTCTTAAAAATGTATGACTAAATCAGCCACACTCTTACATTCCAAACATTTTAACATGTGAATCAAGCAAGTGGATTATAATCATGTTGTAGCAGTCAGATTTATAGTCAAGTCTTTTAGTCTTCCAACTAATTTAGGAGATAATCCAAAAACCAGAGGAAGTGTCATTATATACCACGGTATTTATTTGGTTATCCAGCCATCCTTATAAGCACTGCCTTGAAGATCCTTTCTAACTGGAGTTGATGATGAAGTATCGAATGGCTGAGTGTTCTCCCATATCGATGCCATTGTAATCTGAGGTCTGGGGGCTGCTGTTTGATCAGTTGATCAACTCTTAGGTTCATTAATTCATAAAACATTTGTTGACTACCCATTATGTGCTAAGAACTATGCTAAGTGGTAAGGTTATAGAGCTAATAATTTTAAAAATCATCATCTTAGAGAGCTTTCAATTTAGACAGGTAGTTACAGTTTCAAAACATCATGATGTGTTATAATCCTGACAGAAGTATGTGCATGCATAAAGAATATAGATATGTCTGAAGGAGCAAAGAAGCTCTCTCTGCTGGAAGTAAGGAGAGATTAGAGTCAGGGGGAAAGTTGTGGTGTCTCAGCTCCGTTTTGAGAGACTTAGTGAAAATTTATCATTTGCAAAATTTTGGGGAGCGTATGCCAGCAGCAGGAATTGCACAAGCTAAAGATGTGTGAAGCTATGTGGTACAAATGATACATACAGTTCACAATACGTGTGCAGAGGGGGTACTGGTAAGAAAGAGACAAGGAAGAGAGTGTCAGACATCAGTCAAATCAAGGGGGCTTTTGTCACCATGCTAAAGAGGTGGGACATTATTCTGCATACGAGAGGGAAGCTTTAAGACCAGAGGCTGCTTTGATTAAGTCCTCTGTTTGAGTGCAGGTTTGTGTTTCAGAACCTTTTGAACTCTGGGAAGGGTGGTTGAAGTGCTCCGGTACGTCTGCTGACAGAGAGACCAGTTAAGAGGGCATAGGTGATAAGATCATGACATATGTGTCTGTCCTGGGAGTGAGAGATGTGAGAAGATATGTCTGAGAATTGACATGACAAGATGACTATGAATGTAATGAGGAAAAGAAGGGTTTTTTTATGACCTGGCTTTGTTACTTGGGTGAAATTGCTGTTCACCAAGACAAGGAACACTGGGAGTTGGAGATGAGAAGATAGTCTTGAATAGAGTGAGTCTGAAGTGCCTGTGGAACATCAGGCAAAAGATGTTGATGGATATAGCCCTATCTACAGAGACTGATAGAGGCTGATGATACAAATTCAGGCCTTGTTTTAGAGATAGAGTTAATAGATCAGACCTTCCAGGGAGTATATTAAAGGATTAAATACAACATTCTAGATTGGTGTTTCTCAAGCTTTAATGTGTGTACAAGTTACCTGGGGATCTTGTTAAAATATAAGTTTTGATTCAGTAGCTCTGGGGTGAGCCTGATATTCATCATTTCTAACTAGCTGCTAAGTGACACCGATTCGGCAGGTATGCAGACCACATTTTGAGCAAGACTCCAGAAAATACTAATGTTTGAGGACAGGCAGTGATGAGAAGTCTGCAAAAAGGAGTCAAAAATGTAAGAAAGAAAAAGGAGGAGTATTGTGTTGGAATCCAAGAGAAGACAGTTTCATGAAGAGGAAAATGTTCAACAGAGTCAAAGGCTGCTGACAAGTAGAGTTAAGAATAGACTGCTAAATGTCAAGTGAAATCAGCAATTGAAGGTAATTTTGAACTTGGACAGGACAGTTTTTTTAATCATGAAGAGAATAGAAGCCAAATGGAGCAGAGAGCTAAGTATATGGTAGGTGAGAAAATAGATAGCAAGTATGGACTAATTTTTGTACAAAAAAATTGGCTGTTATAGGAAAGAGACAAATTGGGTGACAATTTATAAGGACAAAGGCTGGAAAAGAGTCGTCATTTTTAAGATGCAGTGTGTGGTCAGCCAAATAACAACCCCCACCAGAAAAAAAAAAAAAATCACATCCTAATCCCCAAACCTGTGAATGACTTTAGATGGCAAAAGGGACTTTGTGGATGGAATTAAATTAAGGATTTTGAGATGGAGAGAGTATCCTGGATTATCCAGGTGGGCCCAATGTAATCACAATTGTGAAAAGAAAGGTCAAAATCAGAGAAGGAGGTGTGACCACTGTAGTGGGAGTGATGCTTCTGCTGGTTTTGGAATGCAGGAAACCTCCAAGAGCTGGAAAAAGCAAGGAACGGATTCTTCCCTCAGAGCCTACAGAAAGAATGAACAGTGCCCCGACTGGTGTAGCTCAGTGGATTGGGTGCAAGCCTGCGAACCAAAGGGTTGCGGTTCAAATCCCAGTCAGGGCACATCCCTGGGTTGCAGGCCAGGTCCCCAGCAGGGGGTGTGCCGGTGGTGACCACACATTGATGCTTCTCTCCCTCTCTCTTCTTCCCTTCCCACCTCTCTAAAAATAAATAAATAAACTCTAAAAAACATGTTAAAAAAAAAAAAGAAAGAATGAGCACTGTCCACACCTTGGTCTTAGTCCAGTTAGGCTTCTGAAGTCAGAAATGTAAGATGACACACATGTGTTGTTTTAAGCATAAATTTGTGAGAAATTGTTACAGCGGCACTTGGAAACAGGAGGATCCTTAATATGCTAAGGAAAAGAATTAAAGGAGAATTGTGATGTGCTATCTCAAACAAGAGAAGGGCAAACAGAGATCCATCAAGATATAGCTACTCTGGAGGTCGTTTTCTCCAAGACTTTGTATCAAATGTAAAACTATGGGCAGAATAACTATCCACCACCCTTTCATGTGCATGATTCAAGAGCTTCTCCTGGAGCCCACATCACCAGATCTGCTCTGGGTGCTGTCATGGAGAGGTAACGCCATTGCAAATGTCCCCAACTCAGTCACTTCTAGAGCTTCAGGAACCCAACCCTGTTTTCTTGTGAGGTGATAGTTACCTCTTTGCAACAATGTTGTAGAGATCTGCTTACAGTAACTTTTTCAGGAAACAAAATATAAAGCCAGGAGGTTTAGATAGTAACTGAAAAAAAAAAAAAATCTGGACTTTTGTAATCACAGATCCGGGTTCAAATTCCCGCTATTACTGAGTAAAATTGGAAGAGTAACATCTCAGAGCCGGTTTCCTTGCCTGTAAAATAGGGGTCATAGTGCCACCTTTCTAGGGATAAAATGAGGTATCATACATAGAATGTCCAGCACACTGAGGAGCGCAGTGGTATTGGCTCTCTCTCACCCACTTTAAGGGCTTTCAGGTAAATGTTTTTGCTTGAGTAGGGAGGGCAGCTGCTGCAACATAACTAAACACAGAACCTGACTCCCCTATATCATCTCCACTTTAGGCTGAGCTCTGTTGGGTATGGGAGAAATTGCCCAGGGGGAGGACTATGGGATTTCTTGGATGGTTTCTCCTCAGAAGGTGTCTATGCTGAAACCAAAACTGAGAGAAAAATCTTGTCTCTTAGCCCCTCTGTTTCTAAGTCATGCCCTCTCTGCTCGAATGCACTTCATTCCTCACCAGTTTCATGAGTGGAGAGACAGTGTTCTCGCAGCTCCCCAGACCCTGCCAAGCTTTTACCCTAACCCAGTACTGGAGCTGCAGGAAAGACCACTCTAAGCTGCCTGGTTTCCATGGAGACCCTACTTGAAGTCCTAGGTCACTCCCAAGCAAGAGGAAACCTGAGCGTTTGTATTTAAATGAGGGAAAGTGCAGGAGGGCCTGTGGGTGTTACAAACAGGGAAATAGAAAAATGCCATTATTCAGTCAGTTACCTTCTGCTCACAGGAGAAATCAAAGAGATCACAGACAGCAGGGGACAGAGGTATGTTTATTTCATGGGTGAGAAATATCTTTTAAAGGCATGTCTGATTTCTGGTTGTGAGGGCCAGAACTACAGAGTCCTTGTGGGGGGCTTCCGGCTGATAGGCGCACACAGTTTCATTTCCAATGTCACTTTGCCCAGAGTATCAAGTCTTAAAGGTTCCCTGTTGGTGGAGGAGGAGCCTCACCTCTGTCTTTCACTCTCCACCTTTCCTCCTGCAGTGTCACTAAATCAAAGCTTTGGGCCCTGGATTACCTGTTATTTAGTGGCTGAATCCCCAGCAGAAGGTTGGCGGGGGTGAGGAGGAGGTGGTGGCTGAGCAGAATACATACTAAAATTGAATTGCACAAGGGTTCAGATGATGTCAGCTTGAAGAAGGTTCTGCCCTACTGAATGTTAAATGTGGCTGAGTGATGAATCCTCAGAGGGGATTGATGGCTGAAACCTCTACGAAAGGACCATGCCACTTCTTTAAAATATTAAGCAGGTGGCTTTGCTGATCTCTGGCTGCAACTCCCAGAGCGCTGGTGGGATCTGAGCTTTCTGTTATAATCACTTGAACATTACTTACTGCCCTAGATAACCGTGGGTTACATGCAGTTTGCATCAAAAAGAGAAATGTTTGAAAAAAGAAAAAGCTATTATAAGCCATTGGAGTGCCTGCTGGTCTTACAAAGAGAAGGTAGTTTGGTTTAATAAACACTTCCTGAGGTGTACATGAGACACATGTGCAAAACGAATGAGGCGGTCTTCGCCTTCAAGGGGCATGCACTCCGATTGGGAGGGCAGCTGCACTCACAAAGGACCAACAGTGCCAGACAGCAGTTAATAAATATTTGGGGAAGTCCAAGGAAGGGGAAGTTAATTATAACACAGGACAGAACAGTTTAAATTAGATACCTCTGAGATCTAGCCCTTTATAAATGATACAGAGGAAAAAAAGAGAGAAAACTTCTGTAGGAATAGAATAGAAAAATAAGTTTTATAGATTCCCTGATATAAGGTGCCAATTCTGTAAAATTGTCAAGTGACATAGTAAGCTAATTTTCTGAATTTTTTCTCTCTGATGACTAATTATTTCTATTGCTGTGATTAATGAGAGACTGAGTTGGTCTTTGCTTGGCCTCTATTCTATTTTTACTATTCACTAACCACAATATTTTGATATTAGAGGTTCAAGTTTTCGTGGTTTCATTTTAAAATAGACCCGGCGGCTAGAATTATGAGAAAGAATGCTTTAAAAAAGCATATAGGTTCAGGCTGAGTAAGGACTACATGAGCATGAAGGAGATTGAGAAATGTGCCTAGCTGAGGTAGGACTGAAATAAAGGAGGCCTTTGTACCCACTGGAGCTCCTTTCAGAGTCATGATATTGTAAGAATCAAGAGATGATCATGTAAGAGCATCACGAATATTGGAGAACTTTTTGAAATACTTATCACTTATGGTCTGAGTTTAGTGCATGTTGTTCAATAATAAGCTTTCTAATTTTCATGAAAAATTAGGAAAAATTCAGGAATACATGAAAACAGGGGTCCCCATCCCTGGACCATGGACCACTACCTGTCCCTGGCCTGGTAGGAACTGGCCTGCACAGCAGGAAGCGAGTGGTGGGCCAGTGAGCAAAGCTTCCTCGTATTTACAGCCACTCTCTATCGCTCGCATTACAGCCTGAGCTCCACGTCCTGTCAGATTAGTGGTGGCTTTAGATTCTCATAGGAGCTCAAACCCTACCGTGAACGGCTCACTCCAGGGATCTAGGCTACGCACTCCTTATGAGAATCTAGTGCCTGATGATCTGAGGTGGAGCTGAGGCGGTGATGCTAGTGCTGGTGAGCGGCTGCAAATACAGGTTATCATTAGCAGAGAGGGTTACTGCACAGACATCATAATAAATCCATTGCTTGCAGACTTGTATCAAAATCCTATCAGTGAGTGGCAAGTGATAATTAAACGGCATCTGGTGATAGGCTATAAAGCTATACCCCTCCCCCCGGGTCAGTGGAAAAATTGTCTTCCGTGAAACTGGTCCCTGGTGCCAAAAAGGTTGGGGTCCTCTGCATTAAAGGACACTGTCAGCCAAAGACTAATTCTTTGGATGAAAGGTATCAAGCGGTAATGGGATTAAAACACAGCAATTATTTCCTAGAAAGGAGAGAAAAAGAAAGTCATATGTGCTCAAACTAGTCATAGTTTCTGTGTCATTGAGATATTGGTTACTAAGTGTTTGTTTTCCAGGTCCTGTTCTTGGTTGGTTAAGGAACACAACTATAATAAAAACATCTCCCCAGAGTTTTGGCAATGTAGCAGAATATTAGCAGTTTTAGATAAAAAAAAATCAGTAAAAGCACAGAATGCCAAGAGTCTACTTATTTTCATTAATTTTTATTTTTTTCATTCTCAGTCATATGGTTCGCCACAGACTCTTTAGTCTCCCAGTTTATTTCCTTTAAGGCCATTCTTGCCAAACTTCCAAATAATTGAATAAAACTCTGATTTCCTGACTTCAAATAAATACCCAGGGACACATGGGCATCTCATTCACCCAAAAACAGACACATGCACCTGAGGCAGGAGCCAGCATAGGAAGAACTCTGAGACTGCACTGCTGTCACTGGCCAGCGCCTAGCACTCTGATTGCCAGGAAATGCTTTTTCACCAATTAACATGGCATGCGGGTCGCTTTTATCACAAGCTAACAGGCGGAGCGGGCCATTTTTGCTAATGTTTTGTGCAAATGGCAACATTCAGTAAAATTACGATAACTTTAGTTTTACATATTTTTTCAATGAAACTTTTTGTGATTTACTATAAAATGTATACTGAATTATTTTTCTTAATTTTTAAACAGACAAATACTGGAAAACTCACTGGAAATTGAAATAAAAATAATAAAATATGTAAAAATTCCGATTTATTGAAAATATTTTGAAAAAAGTACATAAAATGTGTAAAAAAAGAATGAAGTTTTCTTAAACTTCATTGTAAAAAAAAGAAGAATGAAGTTTTAGTAGTGTTTTTTGTTGCGTTAATCGTATGTAAAAAAAGAAAGAATAAAGTTTTAGTAGTTTTTTTTGTATGATAATCATTAAAAAATACATACATACATAATTCACCATTGTCTGTGTTAAAGAGACCCAAATTTTGTCCTTTGGAATTCGTATATCTGCATGTTGGCATCCCTTTAGAGCAATAAAAAAGTATAAAAATAAACATATTTATCCGTTACTCGCATTCTACCGCTAGTCTATAAAAAACGTATTTATACGTGTCCCATACTCCACTACCAGTCAACGTAAAACGTATAAATACGTTTCCCGCATACAATGTGTAAGTAGAATAAATAGTAAACCAAGGCAGGAAGGAGGAAGGAGACAGGTCTCACATGCTAACTCAGCAGTCCTGAGCCTGGTGTGATAATATTGCCAAGTGTTCCAACATTACAAGAAACACTATGTTAGCAAGAAAGGAGGGAAATCCTTGAAATCCTATGTAGCATTTACACTATCTGGGGAAAAGCCTTGAAACTGTGCTTTCGCCCTAAGGTCTGGAATGTGAGAGAGGGTCCAGGGTGCCCAAGAAAGAAACCCATAAAACAACTTTGGTTAATTGCTTAATTGCCTAACTCTGGTCACTATCTGCTTTACGAGGGAGTCCCAGAGACTCACAGATGAGTCCATAAATAACTCTGGGAAGCATCCCAATTTTAATGAATAGTCCACTGTCATGTATTTGCTTTACAACAAGATGAACAAGTAGAGTCTGGAGTAAGATAAGGGTTGGGGCTAACAGACGCCTACACATGCCACATGTACCCGTTAATCACTATGTAAGTCTGTCTCTTATCCGACCAACTATATAAGTCCTGAGAACAAAGGATTTGCTCTCTTGCTCTGGGGGGCGGAGGGTGCTTTTGGCACTCTTGTCTCCGGGCCACTGGGCCTCTGGCCACCAGCCACAGGCTACCCAGGGGCTCGCCACCCTGGTCTTCGGCTGCTCACTCTTTTGCTGCCCTGCTTTGCCCTGTAACTGCCTTTCACCCTCCCTCTCTACCCAGTCCCATCCTCTTCCATGGGAATGGGTCACTAATAAACTGATTCAACACTAATAGATTTGCTGATCTGTAATTCTTTACATGCATCAGCAAGAAGAACCAAGTCTCTCCTGTCAACACACCTACAGAAAATATTTCTGTGATGCCCATAAATATGGTATGATAATGCCTAGAAATGAGTTTGGTAATCTAAGGAGCATCCACTTGACACCACTATTTGCTGGAAGCAATACAGGCAAAATAAAATCATAAAGGAGAAAATGAGTCATAAATAATAAAAAGATGGAGAGGAAAAAGAAAGTGAAGAAAGAAATGTTTAAGGAAAAAAGCTAAATAGAACAGAATGTCTTAAGCACTTAATGAACAGGTCAGGATCTACAGTTTACTCTCATCTTGATTTAAAGATAGAGATTTCAGAGGTAGGAAGATCTGGTGAGTATCCAGTCTACCTTTTCATTTCACAGATGAGAAAGCAGGATCCAAGATGTGAGTGACCTGTCTAATATCAGAGTTGATTACCGATGAAGCCAGCATCAGCTCCCAGGTTTCCTCCTGGGCCAGTGTTGGTTTTGCTATATCACTTCTCACATTTGTAAAGGCTAACAAAATCCAAAATTCCTTTGAAATGTTGGTACTCTTTTACTTTTCCTTGAACTTCTAACAAATTTTTCCACATTTATATTTTTGCTGTACAGCTTACAAAGTGCTATATCTATTTAACCTTTGTACAAATTCTGCTATAAAATGTCCCACGTGGGACTTGTCTAATTTTGATTTAAGATAGTTTCCCCCTCAAATATTTACCCAATTCTTATTTGTGGATTAGCGCGGTAAATTAAAAATAAGTAGACTATATTGTTCCTACTGTTCTCTGCCATACCACCAACTAGGAACTCATTGTTATTTAAGGAAATGAAACATGGATGTGAGAGTGGATAGCCTGACAATAAAGATGAGCAAAAACAAAATGACGTAGAGGAAAAAAAAAACCCCGACACACTTGTAAGTTGGTGCAAGGATAATAGTGGTTAAATTTGCTGATGACTCTAGATATTTACGATAGAGGGGGCATTACCTCTAGTTTTTTCTGTAATAGTGATCCTTGTTATTTCAAGAAAATTCTCTTTGAAGCTCATGAATTCAGTTCCCAGAAAAAGACCTAGGGTTGATGTTGGGGAATGGGAGCATCTCCTCCCAGCCAGGAACTGCACTCTCTGAGGCCCAGCCCTCCAGCGCAGAACAGTTTCAATCACTCCGGCCATCCAGTCATCGCTGACACTACTTGGCAGCCAGCCTGCCTCTAATGGAATGTGTGTTCTACAGCTGGGAATTAGGTCATCAGTAATTCACTTAATAGCACTTTATGAACAGAGCCTTGACACAAGAGAGTGATCTGGCCTTACTAGCAGGAGCTTTCCTTGATGTGAGAGGAAGGAGGGGGAAAAATCTACTATTCTGAATAATTACACACTACATTCATTTCCAGAGAATAATGAATAAGGACAAGAACACTGGATGTTTCATCAGACACTCTGCCCAATCCAGCCAACTACATGATTGTGGGCAAGACACTTCTTATCCAACTCTAACATTGTGTATTTATGATGTTAGGAGAAGTTAGAGAATGCAGGATTTGTCAGATCAACACCCTCTTCCCTGATGGAGCTCTCTGAAAAGGAAGATGGATGACCCTATTCTTTTGCCACTAGTGTGCTTGTGGGTAAAAAAAGCTCCGACTTATAGTATTTGCTAATTTCCATGACGTATTCCTGATGTAGATGATTTCAAGTTATGAATGATTTAACTGGCCAGCAAAACTTCCTACAGTTGAACAATTGGCTGTCACAAGCTGGGATGAGCTACATTAGCACACCACTGGTTCACCACCAGATGAAAAGAGATGCCTTGGTGAATAATCTGTTATGCACAGTCACATAGCTGGAATGGCCACACACCAGATATGTAGCATGTAGATCCTTCATTCGTTTGAGATGAAAAGATATTCACAACTTCTCTTTTATTCTACTCTACCTGCTATTCTTAATTTATTTGATGTTCTCTCAGAAGTATGTAGAGGATTATCATTGGAAAAATGTTCATATTAATACAGCTTTTCACATGAATTCCCATTACTTCCACCACATGTTCTGGGAGCCATTTGACTTGTATTTTCTTCTGTTATCTAGGATAGCACCATGCATTCTTCTTGTTGAAAAACCCAATATGTATCTCATGAATTTTTCAGAAGGTTCAGTGCTATAAGGGTCTCAAAATTTGAAAAAGAAACCACTAGAGTATTCTTTCCTACTTTTCACTTGATGAGAGAGAAGCCCTTCTTCTGGGTCCTGGAATTTGACTGCACAAAATCTCTCCATTCCAAGAAAATTGGGATGATTGGGGTGGAAATTAGAACCTGGCATGGTGATGGATAAAGTTATGAATCTGTTTCCTTTTATTCCTTCAATTGAATAGAGTATATAGAAAATGCTTGATTCCTAACTATCAACTGAGCATTTACCACAAGGACTCAGCGCTGCTGAGTATTGTGAAATATAAGAGAAAGTGTAAATGATGATGCCAGCCTTGAAATGTATAATCTAGTTGGGGAGATAAGATTAACATGCACAAATTAATGAAAATCAATTTAAAACATTTTATAATCAGGTGTTTAATGATGTGGCACAAATTCTAAATGCAGCACAAATATAAAGAAAAGTAAAATTAGTTGAAACAAGTGTCATCCAAGAAAGCTTAATGACTAGCAATGGTGCTTAAGCTGCCATTGATGTGAGGATAATATTTTAATAGTCAGATGAAGGTGTAGGACTAGCCAGGCTGGGGGAATTGCATTCAAAAGGCTGTTGGCAAAAAACAGGGAGGAGGTAGAAACAGGAGATGGTGAGATGTAGAGAAAAAAGTGAAATCCTTGGCCTGAAACTGGGTCCCAGTATGCATATATATCAGAGGGAGAGAGGTGAGAGACAGCATTCAAATGGACAATGGGTGGATCACATACAATTATAAAATTCTGATTTACAACCTCTGCAGCAATCAGTACAGAAATCCAAGCCTCAATCTCTGCACAATCAGTCCAGATCAGGATTTGGTCAATGAGTGCCAACTTCCCTAATTTTTCCCCCCTACCTCTTACTTCCATTTCAGGACCAATGAGAGAGAAAGTCAAATATGCTCCTCACACCAATTACATAGGTCTCCCTGCTTCTAGTTTGTCCACCTAGCTTCCAGCTTCCCTATGCCAACAACCTCCAATCAGAGCCCACCCCTAAGTCTTCCTCCACTTTTTTTGTTTGTTTTTTTTTTTTTGACTACACAGCTCTCCAACTCCCCAGCCTGCCTTTGAGTTTCTGCCAAATGTAAATAAGATTTGGTGGCTGAATCTCTTGCTGTGTAGTACACTCTGAATAAGTTGCCTACTTGTTTTCCTTTGGGTGATCTTTATTTCCACAGTGGGAGAAGAGCACACCTATAATAGTTCTATCTCCATATATAGTTCTTTCTTTCTCTCTTTCTACCACATTTCTCTTTTTCCCTACTACCTTTCCTTCTTGCCTCCTGATATCTCTACTTTACTTAGGCTTCCTTACCAGTTTTCTTAGAATGCCCATAAAAAAGACAGATGTTAGAAATAGGCGCCCAGGGTTGTTTATACTGATGTCATTCATTTATTTCTTTGGATCTGAAGAGAGGGTCGAATGCCTCAATTTTATCAGACTTTTGACTCAGGTTAAACTTTTTCTTTGCAAAAGACTCCTTTGTTTTTCTTATTTTAAGAGCAAGCTCTGAGTTGTAAAAGACTTTGTCTAACAGTAGTTAATGATTTTTAGTACAGTGTATCTTAATTTACAACATCTGAAATGGGTGATCAGTTTCTGATCAACACAAGATAGCTAGCATTGCTCTCATGCTAGACAATATATTTCCAGTCCAATCAAAGAACATAAGGTTTTTAAATAGTCAATCCTGTTGGGAACCATCCTGCCTGGTTTCAGGAGATGACCCCACCAATAGGCAAAAGGCCCTATGGCTTGGGGACCTTGGGACCTTAAGCCCCTAAGGAGACAAAACTTATCCTACCAGCAGGGGCACACCCTCTGGCCCCCTTTACTTCACTCTGCTTGGCCTCTGGAGGGTGCCTAGATAGTCAATACAGGTAAGATTTTTCAAGGAAGGAACAACCTAAGACAGACACAGTCACGAAGGGGCCATCAGGGAAGGATTTAAGGGATTGTGGAGAAAGGACAAAAAACCCTCACCTCTCAGCTTATCATAGCCTGAGTCCTCATTCTATCTGTAAAAAGTCTCCTCATCTCTTGGCTTTCTTGCTTTCCCTGCCGGATTCTGGCCTGAAACAATGCTGAAGGGGGCCGTAGCCCTGTGCTGGAACCAGTGGTTCCCGGCAGGGGACGATCAGGCCTAAGAAAGAATGCATAAAGTACTGTGAAATCTGCTTTGCTAAGAATGCCCTCAATTTAATGTTAAGGGTCCAAGCACAAAGTAAGTTTGTCTTCCAAAGTTTTACAGCCGATAGGCATCATCCTGTCTACCAGACCCTGACTCAAAAGGACCCCTGTGATCCCAGAAATGTTATCTGTGAACCATACCTCTTTTCTTTGCTATGCATCCCTATGCAAGCTAAACTCAGTATAAGCTGAGAGAGAGGTGAAAGACCTTTCTCCTCTGAGAGACTGCTCAGCCTTCCTCCCCAAACAGATCATGTTTTGTAGATTTATTCTCATCCATGGCAGCCAGACCCCCACCCCCAATGTGACACGATCTCCAATAAATATATGGATTCTATTTGGGCTTTCTAAATTTCTGAAAATAGCTAATTAGCCTCCCTTTCCATTCATACTTTTGAGGAGTTATGATTCTGGAATTTCAAGTAGAAAACAACCTCTCAGATGATATTAAATAATTTTGTTATGATAACTTTACTAATTCCTAGTAGCCTAGCCCTTTATACTATATTCCAAAACTCTAAGGAAAATGACCTTCTAGGTTTTATAGGTAAAATGTGATCATTTTGGTTGTTCAAAGGACTTTGACACTGCTATCTAACATATATCAATGGACTAGAAGTTGATATGCAGCTAGCAATGCACTTTCTGATCTAATAGCTTTTTCCCTACCATATGATCAAGAAGCTAAAAGCAGTGAGGTGAGGAGGGAGATTAAGCTTGACTACACTAAAGTTCCTATGTTGTTGCTTTCCTTAACTCTTAAAACTGAATGTCATGTTTGCAGACTTAGTTTTCAGCTCTTCCCTGAGCAATTATGCTTTGGTACATTTTGTCACACCATGTTATATGTTCTTATTTTACTCTGAGTGTTTCCTTCATTGAACTTACTCCCTGGTCCCTAAAGATACCAGCAAGAGGTCTCTATGTCACTCTTGGGAAGGGGGGATGTTACTTTCAAAAACGTCTTTTGTTGATGACTGCCTTCCACAGCATGTATGATCTTGTTAAATGTAATCATGGGGGCTTGGCCTTCTTCAGCAAGAGGTCCTGTCTTCTTCCTGAACTTTGTTTATTCATCTTTGGTCATCTTGGGGATGTGTTTTGGGGCACGTACTAATTAAGATGAGCCATGGTGTTGAAACAAACAGACCCAAATTGTACAATGGCTCCACACAACAAATACTTATTTCTTGTTTCTTCAATAGTGCAAGTTGAACGGTATGTAAGATTAGTATTACTTGTCAGCACCTGGCTTTCTCTGTGTGGTAATTCAGGAACTGAGGCTTCTTAAATAATATGGCTCTGCCATCCTCTGGGGCTTTGCCTTCTTCCATTGGCTGAAAACAGATGGGAAACAGAGTGTAGAGGAAGCACATCTGCTTCTTATAATGCCTTGGCCCCGAACCAGCACATATTCCTCCCATTCATGTTCTGTTTCTGAGAATTAATGCAAGAGGTTAAGTAATTTAGTCTATCTGTGGACCAAGGGCAAGAAGAAAATGAAAATTTGGAGAAGAGTTAGCAGTCTCTATTTTAGGTATTTGTAACCTCTGCCTACTTCTTGCTACTCACTAGAGATATTAGAATATGAGTAGAGTTACAAAGAAACCATTATAAATATGTTTTTCTTTTCTTTGGCCTCATTAACTTATTCAGCAGGTAATTGTCAGTCTTTTATCAGAGAGGAGATTTGCAACTGATAGATCATCTCCAATTTTCTCTAGTTTGCTTGGCTAAGAGAAGATGGCTGTCTCTGTTTAAAGTGTCTTCAGCCATTCTTTACTCAGTGAACTCACAGTGGCTGCTTGCTCTTGCTACTGTGACAGCAGCTCTTGGCAGAAGTTCCTTTTGGCTCAACTCTTCTTGTCCTGAGCTCCTTCATCAGTGAAACAGCTCAGGGTTATGTTTTCTGCTTTACCTCTTGAGGGCCCACTCATGGCCTCTGGGCATTTAGATTCTTCCAAGATCAGCTACAGTTTGGGGCTCTACTTTAGTGGATAAAAATAGAAGGCAGAGCTTCCGTCCCCGACTCTTCTTGGAATCATAGACTCATAGGCCTATCATCCCTTCTCCCCTTCAACTTTCTGAATGTAGTCAAGCCTCAGTTAGCAGTCTGGGAAGAAAGGGATTTGATAACCAGATTCTCTCCAAGTTCTATTAATACATGATTGCCAAATGCCTAATATGCCTTTGCTAATACAGAGGCACTTCGTGTTTAAAGACAGACACTATCTAGTGATGGGAGACAGGCAATGTGAACGATAAATAGCATACTTGGGCAAAAGTTGCTTTTCTTTACCTCTCAGATCAGTAGCTTCGGACGCCACCCATGTTTTCTGTATATGATTAAGAACTTGCATGGAATCATTCATTCAATGAACTATTTATTTTTCCATTCAACACATGCTGTGGTTGTTTTCTTTTTTAAATCCTCACCTAAGTATATGTTTTTACTGATTCCAGAGAGAGAGGAAGCGAGGAGAGAAAGGAGTGCTTGGGAATACTGATGTGAAAAAGAAACACTGATGTGGGAGAGAAACTAATGGATTGCCTCCAGTACATGCCCTGAGACAGGGGATCAAACCCGCAGCCTTTTTGGTGTATGGGACAATGCTCAACCAACTGAGCCACCCAGCCAGGGTAACACACAGTTTTGAGCACCCACTATATTTTAGTCACTGAGGATATAATAGTAAACAAGACAGACACAGTTATAGTATTGTATGATGTTGTTAATAGGGTCCCTATGTCCCCATAAAATAAAACATTTCAGGGATGTGCAGATTATCCAGGGGTTTTTGAGCAGCTCTATTTCTAAGCCACATAGATCGTTTTTATACCACCACCTTTCCTTCCCTCTAAGCTTCGTTGCACAGACTTTAGAGTAACCCAGAGAATCATTTTTTTTAAGAAACTAGCTTTGGTATTAAATAAATCAACATACTTAAAACACCTAGAAAGCTCCCAAAATAGTAGATAAGACAATTAAATGGTAGCTGTTATTAATGGTAGCATTTTATTCTTTAGGAAATCATGGGGAAAAAAATGGTCCAACTGACAATTTTAAATTGCTTTTATTCCCAGAAAAGCATGCTCAGGCCTCAATAATTATCTTATGTGTCTGATGATCTCTGCAAATTAGTTTTCTAATTCCTTACCTCAGGTAGTAGTCACCAGTCCCTTCTGGACAGGGGTATTATGTCAGCAGACTTGAGTTAGTCAAATGTCACAATGCAGCTGAGTCATGGCTGGGATACTTAATGAACCTTCCAGGAATAAATGGTGGAGAACTGTGGTGGGAGCCCTGACAGTACAGATATGGATGCTGCCAGCCTTGGCAAGCATGGCCAGGTATGCTCCTTGTAATTGTGATAATGACTCTGTGGGATAGAGAATGGGACAAAAGTTCAGAGACTGGGAGCTGCTAAGGTTGGAGAATGAAACTGGTTGTTTTGCCACTGTTTCTACCTATTCCATTTCCCCTTCTTGTTATACCTTCCACCGTACCCAAGGAGAAGGGGACCTCCAAATGAATGATTCATGAAGATTGCAACCTCAACAAAAAAATGTTGCACAATAACCACGAGGGATCAGAATCATTCATCTATTCAGTGAGGCTTCTTCAGTGTCCAGAACTGCATGAAGTGCTGTGGAAGGAGGCAAGAGAAATTTATGATGCCATCTCTACCCTTAAAGAATTTACAACTACCATGTGGAAACCAGACAAACACACACATGCACACACATTTACAGAACAATTGAACTCTAAATTGTTCGGCACTGACTAGAATGGCAATTGGAAGTTCTAGCCTGGTCTTTGCAGCCCCCTGCAGGGAGGCACTGTGGGACAGTAGAGGCATACAAGTTGGTAGTCCAGCACACCTGAGTCGAAGTCTCACTCTGATGTTTAATGAAGTGTATGACCTTGAGCAGTTTACTTAGTCTCAAGGTTTCAGTGAGTTAAAATATAGCAAGTCGTAAAACACAGTGATCATTCAATGAGTTCAATCACATACATGGAAAATAATCTATTCTCAAAAAATGTAGTTGTGCACTCCAAGTCCACATGGCTGTCCCACAAGAATCTCAGAGATTAAGTGTCTAGGACCGGGCACATTGTGTTTTTCACACCTCCCCACATGGTAAGTCCTGCTTATCTACCTGACTTTCGGTTTCTTCCCATTTCTATTTATGGCAACACACCTTTTCTAGTCATCCAGGCTTGAAACTGCCACCTTATCTGTGTTGGAAGCTCCCTCATCCCCACATCCAATCTTTTTCAAAGTTCTGTCTGTTCTTTACTTTCAATGTCCCTCTAATCTGGAGGATCTTACAGAGGGTCATGACTGGGCATTAAGAAGTCTGTGGACCATCTAATATCATATGGGAAAAGGGCCATAATTCTCATAAATTTTTAAATGTACCTTGACTCAAATACGTTATATACCACAAATATCCCTTTATTTCTGTTTCTTCTGCTACCATGTAGTTGCATGATTTTATCATTCTCTGCCCAAACACAACACATAACTTGCTGATTCACTACATTCTTTGTACCACTGTCTTAGCTATCTGTTGGGAGAAAGCCCCAAAAGTCTAAACCAGGATCAATTCCGAAGAACTGACACATAGCCTTACTTATTCAAATTCATGAGAGCTTTAATAGGAGAAACTTACATATACAGTCAAAACAGCTACTACCAGTGGTGGCCGGCGGGGAAGAGTCCACACCCCTCCTAGGACAGGGTCCCTTTTTATAGGGGGTTAATTGTGGAACCATATGGTGGGTAGTCACATAGACCACCAGAAAGAACAACACATTCTTAAACTAATAGAAAACATTAGGCACACTCTATACATTCATTAACCTCCTTTCCTGGGGGGCATGACTTTATCTGTGGATGGCACTGGTTTTCTGGGTAGTCAACCAAGCCTGAGACTACAGAGGGTTAAGAGTTCCACACACCTCAGATGCCTTTGCTTCTGGAGCCATATTACATTTCAGTGTGTTCCCCTACCAGGGGGTGTCCAACTTGTGGCACTTGGGCCGCATGTGGCTCAGGATAACTTTGAATGTGACCCAACAAAAAATCATAAATTTACTTAAAACATTATAAGATTTTTTTGTGATTACGTGCTGCAACATATTTAATGTACCTGAAGACAACTCTTCTTCTTCCAGTAAGGCCCAGAGATGCCAAAAGTTTGGACACCCCTGCGGCCTACAATATCTTAAAATGTACTTCTAATTATGCCATTTCCCCAGCCAACAATTGTCAATATTTTCAAATTTCTTTCAAATAAACTAAAGATTCTTATCTTAGCTCTCTAGCCTAACTTTGAAACTTTTATATTCTGCTGCTTCTTCTGCATACTCTATGCTCCAATAAAATCAACTACTCACTATTCTTTGAATATACTCCAGAAAAATTAGTTGGGTCTTTTGTAATGTATAACATTAGGGAAAATGCAGAGCACATCATCAGTGGATATAAAATGCAGATTTTCAAAGGATTAATCATGAAGTTTTACACTAAGATGCTCCTCTTGTTACCAAATGGACCCATGGGGGTATAATATACTATTACTGAATGGACTCATCTTCTCCTGGGGTCCCCCTGTACTAGGTTTGTCTTGCCTACCACCAGGGAGTTATAGCTCTCAATGTCAGATTGGTGAAAAGGAATTATTTATTTAAAAGTCACACAGAGTAATGACTTAATGTCTTCATTAATATCCCAAAGTCCCTTAAAACACCCACAAACACACATAGTCCTTCCTTCCCTCCTTTGCCTAGTCCAGGATACCATATCTCAGGAAAAGAAATAGAAGTCCATGGTTCAGGTAGCCCTGGTTCTTCCCAGTAATCCACACTCTTCCAAACTGAGAGCTCTACATTGCTGCTTCATCTTGCTTTCTGGCTTCCTAAGCTGTGTGGCAAAGGGAGCACCAAAGTTGCATGGTTCTTCCTTCCCGTGGCCGCCATGCCTGGGTTTAAATCCCAATCTTCCTTTGCACCTCCATTTCCGACTTCTCCTGTTACGGGAAAATGAAGCGACCAAACTCCTGGTGAGAGGTATAAGTCACAGACCCTTTATTACGCATGCGGACCCTAGGGAGAAATCTCCAAATCTAGGGCCCTGAACAGAGACATGAGCTGGCATATATACTCTTCAGAGATGTATGGCTTACGTAGCACTTCAGGAGTCAGGTTACAAGCAAGTCTAAAAAAGTA
>PVJI01019703.1:0-30486 GCA_004026765.1 Micronycteris hirsuta | reverse complement strand
TTTTCCTTCATTATCTGTTCAAAAATACGTTCAATTTCTTGGTGTTCCTCTTGTCCTTCTGGCAGCCCTATGATCCGGATATTGGGTCGTTTACAAATGTCTCTGAGGTTCCTGAGTCCCTCCTCATTTTTTTGAATTCTTGTTTCTTCCTTCTGGTCCACCCCATTGGTTTGAGATCCAACTTCCTTTTTTTTCCTGTCGGTTCCCTGTAAATCTTCCTCCATTATCCTTATCGTATTCTTCATCTGTTCAATTATTTGCATCCACCTATCTTCCAGTTTTGTTAGCATTTTGATTACAAGCATTTTAAACTGTGCATCTGATAGGTTGATTATGTCATCATTTGTTAGTTGTAATTTGTTCTGATCTTTCATTTTGGCCATTTTCATTCTTTTTATCTCAGTGCACTTGTCCGCTCTCAGGTGCCTGTGACCTGGGTTGCTTTTTGGGTGACGTTGCCTCTGGGGGCGGAGCCTGGGAGGAAGCAATGACGATCTCCGATCACCGTGGGCTCCCGTCACTCCTCCGCTCCCCAGTTCCCCACCGCCTTTTTTGCCAGACTCGGTTCTGCTGGCTCAGCCCTGGCCTCTCTCCAGCAGCGTAGCAGGCTTGCGGGATTCACCCGTTGTTGGGGCCACGCCCTGTTCAGGCACTGGCGGCGTGAGTCCCTCCGTGAGAGCTGCCTCTCACTCCGTTCCTCCACCCGGTTCTGCCCTGCTTACCAGCCTGAATATCCGTGTTCTCCTACCTCCTGGGTGTCGGACTTCCCTTCAGTTCGATTCTGTCCATTCTGGTTGTTTAATTTTTTGCTACTGCGTTTGTTGTTTAGACACTCTGGATGTGCTGGCAGCGAGTGTGACCACCTACACCGCCATCTTGGCGGAAGTCCCCAGTGACTTGCTTTTTTCAAGCTAAATGCTCTTGAGAAGCTAAAGAAATCAATTCCTTTCTAGTTAAAATTGAAATCATCATAGCCAGGTAGACATTGGCTTAAACCTTGGTTCCATCACCTCCAGTCTCCATGATCTTAAACTGGTTATGTAACCTTCCCAAGCCTCAGTTTCCTCATCTGTGAAATAGCATCTATTCAATTGGCCTATACAATTTCAAGCATAACATCAGATTTATTACAAACACATAATGTAGTTTGCGGTGAGGAGTAACTGAAGGAAAAAATCATCAACATACTTCATGCTCATAACCCTGTCTTTGGCCCATTATGAATACTCAGTAAATTATGATTATCATTGCTACTTTTTAATAAACTGCTTATGTTTTTACCCCTGGGTTTACTCCTAGCTTGCCAAATCACATAAGATATGTTCCTCTGTCACTGTTTCCTCACAGGAGAAGCATATTTAAAATCATCACCTTTACTTCCCTGGAATAATATAAGGGTTAATTAATTCATGGTGAACTCTATTCTAAGTACAGTGCTCGTAGTCATATTTTTTAAAATGATCATCAACCCTATTTTTGTGATAAGACACATCATCTCATAGTCTTAAAAAAGTACCACAAACTTTACCAGAAGAGTTTTAAAACAAAATTAAGTTTTATGCTATTTAAAACACGAATTCATGTTCTGTAGCATACTGCAGGCTGAGAGTACGATGAGGTGACTATCTGAACAGTTGAAAGCAGAATGCCAGAGATGTTCTGTCTCAGTGTGCCCAGGGCCGCTGCCTTCGGTTTTATGTTGCACGGCCTGTGCACACAAGTTCCTCCAAAGGATGAACCGACCCAACAGACTGACGAGTGTGTAGGGCAGGATCCCTGAAAACCCACGTCTATTATTCAGATATTATAAAAGAAATAGTTTTTTATAATTTTTGGGGTGGTGAATTATAGAGAGCTAATTCTTTTATAATATCTCAAATTTCCATAGATGCCCTTAGAACCAGAGGCTGTAGTGCACCCTAACAGAACCTCCCTGTGTAACCAAGCCCAGCGCCCAGTTGTGAGGACAGTCAACAGGAGAGGAGAAATGGAGATGCCACCTCCCAACGCAGAGTGCACTGCCTCGCACTCCAGGTCAAAGAACTTCTGGGCTCATGAATGGAAACTTTGCATGTAGTATAATATTAAGTTTAAAAGTGTTGGCAGAATGAGATCCCATACTCTTTATTCAGATTCTTCTAGAAATGTTCATGTTCATTCATTAGAATAATATTTTAAGAGGAAGAATAAATACTTCTAAACTTGAAGGCTTCTTCGTTTAAATATAAATTAATCAATATGTTAAGTGTGTTGTATGTAACATTTTTTGCTTTTATTTTTAAAATGTCAGTTGCTTGAAATACTCATATATTTTGACTCCTCGGGTGGTTATTATCTAAATTTATTACGAGATAAAATATAACATATTGCTGGCTTTAAGGTCAAGCATTCTTGAGTAACTGCTTTGCAATACATTAAAGCCTGAAAGATAGTAAAGGGAGCAAAACAGGGGAAGGCAGCCGAGCAGGACCAGTAAAGTGTCGGGAATGTGTGGTTTCACAGGGCAGAAGATCTGAAACAGCAGCAGAATCTTACAGGTAGAGAACACCCCGAAGTCGTACAACCCCAACCAAGGAAACGTGGCCGCGACTGTCCAGCCAATAGCAGATGCAAAAAGTGCCAAGACAGAAGTGGGATGTGTGAGCAGGACTGACGGATGGGTTGTTCTGAAATTCAACTACTACTTACCCTGTGTCAAGTTTTCTGCTGTATTCTTCCACACTTACTGTCTTTTTTATATGATCATAATAGGCTTACGTGTTAAATATTATTAACCAATGTCCAAATAAATAAACTAGCTTTTTCAAGGACTTAAAAACATTATTTCACACTCATGCACTGTGACCGTGAATATGGTCACCTACGGCACACCGATTTGGTGGGTAAAGGCATCCCGAGGGTTGAGTTCGCCTGAAATAAGAAATGGGACAGTAGACAAGACACCTGCTGAGCAAGAACAGAGCTTCCATACTGAGTAGTGCAACGATTACATCTATTTAAAAAAAGAAAATTTTAATTTATGCATAAAATCTAAGGTGAGTTTGTTTCATATAAGACAGAGTATTACAATATTAAAACAGAAAGGAAGGGAAGGAAAGAGAAAGGGAATTAATAATATCTGGAATAAAACAGCCTAGCTGATGAATAATATTCTATGTGTGTCTATGAATGATTACAATATATTTTAATATCCAAAACTGTCAGGGGAACAAAAGGATGCTGTACATGATAACAGTTATTATCTTTATGTGATGGATTATAGCTAATATTTTTCTTTTTCATTCATTTTTTTCCCTTCAGTTTTCTACAGGAAGCCTGCATTTATTTTATAATTTTAAAAATTAATTTATTTGTAAAAATAAATGTGTACATGGAAACAGGATTATTTCATGACTTGAAAACATTGCCAAATTTTAATCTACAGCAGAGAAGAATTTGAGATAAAATTTACAACAGCTGTACTGAATTAGATTATGAGTAGTTCATTATTTTATCAATGCTGTTGTTTCAATCCAATTTTTTCCTAATTAAGATTAAAAACTTAAGTTAATATACTTTCAAATATGGCTTTCCAAATGTTATTCTGGATGCTTTTCCAAATACTTTGTCTTGTAAAGTTGACTTGCTAATAGAACTTTTAGAAAATATTCATTTTTTTCTTTTTCACATGTGGAATGTGTTTTTGGGAAAATACTGAATCCTGGTAATTAAATTGGCTTATACAATTTCAAGCATAACTTTAGATTTATAATAAACACATAATAAATTTTTAGTAATAATTTCACAGAATGTTATTAGCCGTGACTTTATTTCTTGACCTACTTTAACTTCTTTTAACTTATCTGTTATATGTTGATGCCATTTATTAAGGTCTGCTTTCTTGTGATTTCTAAAATTACTCAAAAGGATAAATGGCATTTAGTTTGTTTTTTTTCTAAAAATATCCTGAAAAATGTGTATTTTATTTTCCTTTAAAATTATTCAAATTGCTACAAGCCAAACATCACAAAGTTTCATTTCTTCTTCTGCTAACATTTCTAAAGGAAAGTTTATTAATAACAGTACTTTAACTGCATAGATTAAAACACAGCAGTTTCTAAAGTATCTCTACCGATTATTTTCAAATAGGATGTTTTGTGATCAGTATTTAGTTTTCAAAACACAATGTTTATTAATATTAATTAATATTCTAGGTATATCCTCACTATTAAAAATACATTTATTCTTCTGTAAATTCCTAACTGAAGTCACATCATAGAGTTGAGAATTGTCACAAGAATTATGTTTTTCTGTTACATTTTCCTCCATAATGCTCATTTGCCTGCTCTGCATTAAGATGACAGGTACCTGAGGATAAAAAGACAACCTCACTAATTGCCTGTGGTATTTCAAAAGGTGCCTGGATCTGAAAATATTGAGTGACATCTCTGAAACTATTTTCAAATATTTAGGCCAATAATATGGCCTTCAGCGTTTGTTTCAACATTAGAGTTGCTAATTCGTATTACATACAGAATTTGCTTTGGTATTTTGTCTATGACCAACCATAATTAAGTAGAGTCCAGTAAATCTCACCAGAATTAAGAAATGGAAAGCATTTATTTATAGTATGATCATGGAATCACATGGAATGTGATCTTTCACTCCCATGCAAATAAGATAACATTATATTATTGCCCACTAGTTTTTTCTCTCACCTTAGAATAAGATTAAAATACATAATCCAGTATGACCTTCATATTGCCAAACTATTTCCAATCATTGATGCTCCCCGCTGAAAATAATAATTTTTTTCTGTTTTAACTTAACCCACTTGAAAAATTTAAAAATAAATGCAATTTTTAAAACTAACCAACCGCATCTACTGACATTGTTAACCACCCACAGATAACATTGACAGGACTTTCTTATGATAATCACTTCCTTTCTCGAAGCTGAGGGAACTGCAGGCTGTAGCTCGGTCTCTTTGAACCGTTCAGACTGTGGACACGAAATCAATGTTGGTGGTTTGCTCATGATGATACCAGGATGGGTGGTGTGGTTTCTGCTCGTTCATCTCTCTTTAGATCTAAAACAAATTCTTAGATATTCTTCTCTGAAAATTCCTTATGAACCTTCTTTACTGAGAATAGGCTTTCTTAAAACACTTGTGATAACGAAAGGTCAATAATATATTTTACATTGCTTAGCACATTTCAGCATGTGACCCAGGAAAAAAATAAAACATGAAAGGTCAATTCTGGTTTGAAGGAGGGGTCAAAGGAGAAAAAAAAGGAATGAGAATGGCAAAGTGTAATTTTCCTGTTTTTGATGTTTGTAGTGAGGTTTGAAAGTCCAATATTTCTCCATCAAATGAAATAAAATAAAATTTTGTTTTTATCATATTCAATAGTCTAGATATATTTGTTCTTCCCTGAAAAGCTTCATGAGTCATTTTTAAATAGGAAATAATATCATGTAAAATCTAAGGCAAGTATTTAAACACAGCAACGACCAGAACCTAACGACCTTTCCCTTACATTTGGACGGCAGGGGATAGATTTCCTAAATAGGAGATGTTGATCAAAACCAAAATTTAAAAAAAAATAATTTATTTATTACTGGATAACTTTGAAAGCAACACAAAATGTATACCCTTACTCTTTAGCAGAAGCAAATGAATATGTGAAAAACTATTGGAAACCCCCCTCCACTCCAGGCGTGATGTTTAACTTCTTGAGTCTGCATTGAGTGCTTTTCACATGAGCAAAGTGTGGCAACAGTGATGGGCCCGGACACTTCAGAATATTTTATTACCTTTTAAAATGAATAGCATGAAATATTTATCAGCACTGAATTATGTTTTACCAATTTTACAAAATGTTAAACTGCATAAATGGTGGACTAGTCACAAATCTAAGTGTTTTACGTTGTTCTGTGGGTTGAGACAGTATTTTTAATTAGCGTTTTAATAAAGTGTGGCTTAGACAACCAATGTTGGATAAGTCAGTTGGCACAATGCAGGTAAAGCATTTATTTGTTTGAATTTTTAATTTAAATATGAGATTTTGAAAAACACTATAGACATAGTTTTAAGTTCCCTTTTTCCAGGAGAATCACTTTGTCACCACCCGTGACTGTGCCTTTCACAGCACAGTTCGCACTTCCTGAGAAGAGTCTGCTCTGTAGAGTATGCACATGTTTGCCACTAATTTATTTTGAATATGGGATTACAGAGCAATATTTATGAATATTTCCGGTGCCCTGGCTAATTATGTGACCTCAAAAATAACCAAGAAAATCAAGGATTAAGGAAAATCAAGTAAATGCATTAATATTCTAGGTGCTTAACAAATATATTTCCTCAGTGATATTTTGAATGTTATTCATAAAGATGTTTTTCAGGTTTCATTTTCATTTGCTTTAATTCTACATAGCAGATTTGCCGTAGACTCCGTTGTATGATTCTCTAAATTCTTGTTTCTGTGTTTGTGTGTGTGTTCTTCCAGCTACTGGCTGACAAACAAAGTTCCCATCAAAAGGCCCAGCACAGGCCTCCTCATGTACACACTTGCAACAAGGTTCTGTGATGAAATCCACCTGTACGGATTCTGGCCGTTCCCGAAGGATTTGAATGGAAAAGCTGTCAAATACCATTACTATGATGACTTAAAATATAGGTACTTTTCTAATGCAAGCCCTCACAGAATGCCATTGGAATTCAAAACATTGAATGTGCTACATAATAGAGGCGCTCTGAAACTGACAACAGGGAAGTGTGTAAAGCAATAAAGCACATTTGGAAACAGACGAGCTGAATATGCACTTCTTTTCTGAAGACGCTTCCTAAGATTTGAAAATAGGATCCAAAACAAAACTGGGTTTCAGCATTCACCAATGACCTGAAAGGTGATAAAGGACATTCTTGAGAAATCCACTACCAGCGGATGAAAAACCTGCAAAGTGCTCTAAAACTTAAATATCTTGACTTCAAGGGTCCTAGTAAGTGCCACTTCCACGAAGAACACAGTTTGAATGTATAATCAGTACTGTTTACAAGATCCAACAATGCATTCATCATTAGTTACCGAAGCAAAGACGCTCATCATTGTCAGGCCGCCGCTGCAACGCCAAGCACAGGAGAAGAGGAACCCAGGAACAAACTCCGCCCTTCGGGATGTAACAATTCTTGTCCGCGGAGAGGAAGACGCAAACAGTTTGATCAGTGAGATTCATAAATTTAAACAACTCAAGCAAATGCCTTCAGTTGAGACTCTGAGTCACATAGTGAATTTTATGTGTCTGTTTCTGTTTTTGTTTGTCTGGAATCTCTTTTGGGTGGGGTGTTGGGGTGCAGAAATCCTTTCTAAGACAAATGTGATTGAGATGAATAACCTTCAAGTCATCACGTTTAAAGTTCTTACATTTTTAAAGAGCAATCACACAATGACTTTGATAACAAGGTTTATTTTGCACAACTCTAAACCTCCCGATTTTTTCCATTGGTGTAGAAGGTACCAGTTAAATTGTACCGTTCAGTAATCTTGAGCCATTCTAAAGGAAGGTGTTCTCTGTCACCTGAGATGGTAATATTAGCCTAAAAAAAATGTACTTTTGGTACCAAAGATTATACTGATGTTTCTACACAACAAACCATTCTCCTTCCGTGAAAATAATGTATCAATGTGTTATTCTATCAATGTGAAAATTCTCTCTAGATATTTTAAATTTTCCAAACTCAAGACTTCCACAGTTTTTACACTTCATAATAACTTTGTGGAAGTATTTTGCCCTTTAGAATAAATGTTTGACTGACAGGGCTGAAACGTGACTTCCAGTTCTTTTGTATCCCCCCCCTTATTCAAATGAAAAGATTGGCATGCTCTTCATATCATAGTTAAATGTCCTTACACAGGAGTAACATGACTAATGAGACTGCTGTTTCCCTCACAGGGATGATTCATGGTAAGAGGTTTAACAATGAAACTGTGTGTCAGTATTTTGCACTTTGTATGAATTAAATTGACCAACATTTTTTCTGTGGTTAAATTTATTCATGTTATCATGCTAATGTGTTTTTCAAAAAGCACATGGAATTATGAATAAAGTAATTTAACATGTGTTAGCATATAACAGAATTGACCAACAGACCTGTTTACTGGAAACTTATCCTAAACTGGTAGGTAATTCTGGTGGTAAATTGTTTCTCCCAAAAGCAGAAGTACTGTGTTCCCACTTCTACTCTTGGCCTGAAATGACTTAGATGACTTCTTGTTTTTTTCAGACAAGGCAGTCTGAGGAAAGAAGAACAGCACGCAGAGTATGTGTGTTTTGTTATTAGGGAAGACAGTGTGAAAAAAAGATTAAATAGCATGGAGAATGTATATGTATATGTTACCATGAAAAAAGATATTCACAATAGTACAGCTCTCGATATATTAATGATATGTGGAACTATTTTTTAAAAAATATGGTAGAACTGTGTGATATAGAAGACTATATTTTCTGAGAACTCATGTGTCTCTAAGAAAACAAAGTAGAATGAGTGAAGGAGAGGCATAACTAAAAATGGGTAGAGCATAATATACTTTTATCATTAACATCTTATCTATTGGAAATTTTAAAAGAATTAGGCACATATTTTGAATGTAAAGTTTAAAAGTCTCACTGATTTAATAAGTCAAATATAGGTAGGTGATTTATAGAACTTTAATTTTGACTATTTGCAAATAAGTTGTTTGAATAGCCTTTAATTTAAATTCAATGGAAATTTTGAAGTCACATGTAAGATCTTAGAGGTAAAACCCATCTCAGAAGTCACTGAAAGTATGTCTTAAAAAGCAGCAGCAAGTACCTTGCCATTTTTACTGTATTTTCAACAAATGTATTTAAACAATTTTAAGGCCACAGCAAAAGCGTCCCAGCCACTCACTGTCCTGTGCATTGAAGTTTGTCTCGCAGACGCATTGAGTAGTGCCTTTCTAGCTTCGCATCCTGCCGCCCCCCCATGCTTTGTGTTCTCTGAATACGTGGCCCACTTCTGAAAGCGTTCGGCATGTAAAAAGGGCTTTAGTTTCAACCGAGACTACTTTTGTTCATCTCAGGGAACTTTTAATACTCAAGAATAAAGTCAATTAAAAGCATTTAGTGTTCAAAGAATATAAACTTTACATGGTCACTCCATTCCCTGTTGTGTACCTTTCCATCCACACGTACCCCTCCAGATCTACTGTGGCCTTCCTGTAGGGGTGGGGCAAGGAGGTCAGCGACGCTAACAGCAAGAAGAAGGAAAAGAACCGAGTAAGGGCAAAAGGGTTCTTGATAAAATGAAATTATACATACATACTTGAAATATCTGGGTGTTTTTCCTTTGTGCTATTATATGTTCACAGCTTTAGTTGTTGGTTTTGTTTTTCTTTTTTCTTTTTCATGACTTAACCCTTTACCTGACAAATGCTCAGGCAGCTGATTGTGAAAAATTCCTGTCCTTTAGAAAACATGGTTGTTGTATGCTGTTGACATGAACGGGCCATGGAAACATTTTCATCATTACTACCCAGCCTGTTCTATACTTACTATTAAATTGCTGGAATTAAAAACAACAAATCAGTGACAGAATTTTCTGGGCAAATCTAATTATTCAGCCCACAGGACTGATGAAATTACTGTGGAAGTTTTTTATCTGAAAGAAGGTACTGGGCATTCCAATGTCTTTATGTAGTATATATCAATGAAATGTCTATCAGTCGTTAATGGGAATTTCTACATATATGCTTACAGAAGCGGTTCGTTTCAATAATGCTATGCTTGCACTGGTGGTGTAGTGGTGAGCACAGCTGCCTTCTACATGCGATGGGCAGTGTACATACCAAGTAGTCATTAAGCCACTGCACAGGAAAAGGGTGAACAAAATAATTTATTTCTAATTGAGCCAGTTAGTCACAATGCACACAATATTGCATTGGTTCATAAAAGAGTTGTTTTCATGTGGTTATTGTTGAGAGTAGCTGTAATTGTGGAAGGGGTGTAGGAAGAGTTAAATAGGGTTAGTTGTTACCTCTACAAGTTTGAAATTTCCCCACCAGACATTATCAATATACCAATGTTTTAAAAGTTGAGTTAAAGGAAGTTATTGTTTGTATTTAATGAAAAAAAAATCCAAATGAAGTCCACCTAGAAATAGATATTTTATTATATATGTGCTATAGATATATCTATATAGTACAAATAGGTGTGTAATGCATATATACAATGTTATATATGTGTGTTTGTGTGTATACACACTGAGACTGTAATATACACACATTAGATTTGTGTTAAGCTACCATCTTCAGGGCTGGCGCTGTGAAGCACTCTGGAGATGACACCACTTTGGAATAAAGAAGTTCTTTTGAGACTTCAGTTACTAACCTGCTTTCAGAGGGATCTACTTTATAACTGAATTCTATGTTGTTCATACCTAGAGTTACAATAAGGGTCTAGTCTGTCCAAATGTTTAAAAAGAGAAAAATTAAAATAAAAAAAGTCTTCAAGCTGGCAATGTATTTGAATTGCAGTTTTTAGATTGTGGCTTTGGGCCCCGTGTATTCCATTTAAGTGGCACTTTTTAATAGATACTGTTTCTTTGCGTAGGCAAAAGCACAAGTGGTTCAAATGTATATAGCAGGAAAAAAAGTTTACAGAGATAGCACTGCTGCACAGAGTAATTGCTACTGAGTATTTCTTATATACTTTGTGAAATTGAAAGATAAGGTTTATTCTGTCAGATTCATTATGTTCAACACTGTTCTCTATCATTTATGTATAGCAACTGGTGTTACTGTTTTATCATTTGTAAAATTGTAAAATAAATTAAATCCCCTTTTTTGCAATTTTCCTTTTGTTTCTTATATCCAAGCCCTCGGTTATACTTTTAGATCAATATTAGGTCCTAGTTTTTAACAAGCTTTTGTCTTTCCTGCCTCTCAGCCTCAGCCAGTGGCAATTTGGCATTTATTTGCAAGTGTATGCATGGGACTAAGAACAAAATCAAAAGTCCATGAACATCAGGAAGTCCTTAACAATTTTTTTTTTATGTGTGACGCACTCTGTTTGTCGTTGAAAGAATGAAATATTACACAAGTTAGTCATTTAAATTCAATTTACAGAGCTACTGACTGCTGTCCGTCAGTCACTACAGCTTCATGGCTGGAGAAGCCAGTGGTCCCTTACACACTACACATACTTAAGGCTGCCCTTTGATTTGTGATTTCAACTGCTATCACATCCACTCGGTACTGTTTGCCATTCATCTTCCAGGAGATGATTCTGGAAAACTACATGGCTTTCTCTAACTCACTAGTCTATGTTTTCAGACTTGGCATTATTGTCTCCATAAAGCATTGCATAAGATCACTTTTAGCATTCTACAATTTTGAAACATTGGCTAGAGACCAACAGCAAACCATTAACAATGGTTAATGATTATAGGCTAAAGGTGTTATTTATATTTTCACAACTACCTTTAATTTCAAAGATCCATATACTGTTGGTCACTTGTATCTATTCTTGAGATATAATCAGATCTTATTATAAAACTGAGATACATATTGCAAATATCCTAGTAATACAGATTAGATTAAATAAAAGGTTGTGTGACTTTTAAAGTTTCAGAATTTGAACCCATGCGGTCAGCCTAACTTCAGTGTCCGTGTCTTCACCATCCCATTTTGATGCTGCCTCTTAAACTGGCAAGAGTTCCCTAGGAAACTTAAGTTTGCAACTACATTAATATTTAATGAGCACAGCTCAAGAGTATTGGTACATATATAGGAGGCGTATGTAATTTAGGCTTTAAGACAGTTAATATATGACCCCTGCCCCTAAATAGAACACTCATCTCTAATGACAAGATGTGTGCCTTCTAGCTCAGTGGCTTTTGCTGGATGGTATGGCGTAGACACTGCCAGTTCTTGCTCTAAATTCTTATATATTTTTTTCATACAAGCTGGATTACACTTGTTAGAATCTGACTTCATGTATCACAAAATTTATGACATTACAGCTATTTTAAAGTCTAATGTGAGGTTCCTATATAAACATTTTGATTGAATTTGGGTGTTTCATTCATCTCCATTAGCAACTATTTACAGGAATATCTTAGGGTTGAACTTGTGCAGATAGCTAAATTCATTCATTTTACATTAATTTTTAAAACAACTTTCCCTCTTATCCTGGAAAAGGAAGTAACTTCATCTTCAAATGAAAGGGGCAATTAATGGCCCCCATTATATATGAACTTTATTCTGCGCAAGCCCATGCTAGCTTTAAAAAAAAAAAAGGAAAGAAAATCTCAGATACAGGAATAAAATTATAGTTCAATCTATTCCTATTCCTCTATTCCTAAAATTACAGTTCTGTCACCTCGTTGTTAATTTATCAAGTCTCAATAAACAAATAATATGAAAGAGCTGAACGCCAATATAAATATCTTTCTTTTCTTTCTTTCTTTCTTTCTTTTTTTTTTTTTTTGCTTCCAGATTACTGATTTCTGGTTTAATCACCAAAGTAGTTTCTCAAGTAAACACAAGAGAATATTAGTCCAGGATTTGCTCCAGGAAAATGTGCTCAGTGAGAGACAATTCTGTATATCTCTCCCTTGGAGATTCAGAAAATGCATTAACATAGAAAAAGGTCTGAGAAAATTAGCAATAAAGAAAGACATTTTTACTGTTTAAAAAGTCAGAGATAATTTTGTACCTAATTTCTGTCCATTATGAAATTATGTTCTACAGATCATGCTTGGAATAACACTTCTGAATATAACAATACAAGATAACAGGAAGGAGCTGCGGCTGGAAAGGCTGATGCTGACTTTACTCAGCATCGTCTTTTCCCATAGACCAAACACATTTTCTTAATAATATTTTCAAATATGAAAATAGTTTAACCTGACATTTAGTCTCTAAAATTTTATATTAATTTTTACATTAACAATTACTCTCTCTAAAATATTAATTATACCATGGCTAATTTCTTAAGAACGGTCCCAAAGTTAAACTGTATTGCTCATTCTAAGCCATGTGCACAGACTAGTTAGCATTAAGACATTCATAGCACAGGAAGAAAACAATTGTTATGAGGTGCTGCCTTGCATTTCTAGAACAGCTCAGTATATTACAGCAAGCTCTCCCCCTGCTGTCTGTCCAGCCCCGCTTCCTTACCCCCAGCGCCCCATCACCACACAGATGGGCTGTCTATGAACACATCTGCCAGTGCAGCCACAATGCAAACACACTCAGCTGGTAGCAGATGTTTTCCAGGAAAGATTGCTACCACTGGAGTTGTTCTGCTTTGGATTCTATGTTAGTTGATCTCCATGATTGGGCGTAAGGTCATTGTGTTCAAATAGATCATTTGTCTCTCAGGTACAGAACAATAACAGGGCAAATGCAAGCTCAATTGTTTGATATTACTATGTGCATAGATGCAGAAATGCCTCAGAAGGCTCTGCTAATAAGTCAAGACTTTTCTTTTTTTAAATATAAGCCTTTATAAGACCATTTTGCTGAACTCTTCAAAGGTAAAACATGGCCTTAGCAAAAGAAAAATAAATATAATCTCTGATTTTCTACAGCCATTTTTGTGATGATTAGTGTCCCTGTGAGTTATTATAATAATTGTGCATATTCATAGTTCTCATTCCTACTTTATATCAATATACTAGACATGGGGTAATTTGATTTAATTCTATAGACACCAATGGCATGTTTTTCTTATGTGAGTTTATAAACTCATTTAATATGGATAGATTAGCAAATTTCTTGCTGGTATGTATAATCTAAAAATACTTTGTCTTATAAATAGTTACAAATATTGGGCATTTATAAAATAATGCTACCTACTAGTTACTCAACTAAACATGAGAAATATCTGTCCTCACGGTTATCAAAATTTAGATAGAAAAGGCATCCAAGATAATAAGTGATCACATCCCTTGGTGACAGATGCTCTATTCCTAAAGTGCCCACAGAGCTAGGGGAGCACAGAGGAGTTCAGGCAGAAGATGCAGGCTACATTGAGCAAGGTGGCAAACACTCCATTAAGACAGAAGATCCAGAGAACAGATGCTAGCTGGATTTACATTATTTTTATTAATCTAATCAGTAGGGTTTGAGAAACCATTATACAAAAAAATGGAAATACCCAACAGTCCTTGCTTATAGAAATTACACAATTTCTACCCCTGCCCCTGACCATACTTACCCTGAATCAGTGAAATTACAATTTTAAATAAAACTGAAGTCCACCCTAAGCCAAGCACTTACCACCAAGACCAAGTAACTGCAGAGCTATTGACATTATCCATTACACGAGTCCCCACTTCCAATTATCTCTTAACATTTACTTTGTGCTTCCAGCGGAAAGAAATGCACCATAAAAGAAAATGTCTTGCACTTGCTTCCAAGTGATGACTTTTAAAACTGACCTATTTCTGTCACTTCAATACACGTTACCAAATTATTATAACTTTTAAGTTTGATTTTCGATGACCGTAGAATTTGGAAACCCACCTGCCTAAACTTTCTAAGATATAGAATACGAGGTTTCTAATATGACCTCTCATTCAGTGACCACAACTTCTTTCTCCTCTGCCAACTCCCTGTTTTATGTTCATACCTAAACTGTGTTTCTGGATTTTCTTTAGTCTACTTTTATCTCCACAACTCTAGAGATCTGATCTATTCTGATGCTTTATAAACCGAGGGAGGCATGGATAAGTGGAGATAATAATAAAGTTAAGGAATCTATTCATAGAAGAGTGTGCATATTCATAGTTTAGATTCCCTTAAAAATATAGCTCAAAGGTATTTTAATGCAAATAGTCTATGGAGCAAAAGCCTCCAGGAAGCAGAAGTGAGGACCCAGGGTACCACAGACTGATTATGTGTTGCTCCAAAATTCAGGTTAAAACCTGATTCTCAGTGTAATGGCATTTGGAGGTAGGGCCTTTGGGAACTGATTAGGTCTTGGGCATGGAGCTCTCATGAATGGGATTAGTGCATTTAATAGAAGAAACCCTAGATCGCTGCCTCACCTCCCACACAACGTGAGGACACAGCAGGAAGGTGGCTGAATGAATCAGGAAACAGGCTCTCACCAGACACCAAATCTGCAGGTGCTTTGATTTTGGGCTTCACAGCTTCCAGAACTTGTTATTTATGAGTCATCTAGTCTATTATGTTTAGTTATATCAGGCTGAATGGACCAAGACAGAGGGAGAGTGTAACAGGAAAGGAGAGAAAGCCTTTATAAGGATATGTTTTCAAATTGACTGCTTCTGTAGATACTGGGTGCTCAATCCCAGTGGGACTAACTGAGGAAACTTTTACTGAGGATCTCGGAATTCAAGGGATGTAAAGAGGAAGCAATTACCCATCAGACTCTCTTCCCAATGAGTGTTTCCCTAAGAGTCATAAACTCCCAGGACTTCTGAGTTGTACGTGTGAATTCTAAACTAGCTCCCACGGGTATACCAAAGCATATAGCAGAGGCACACCCAATGCAGTTTGGCCTGAGGCACTGTCTGTACAATACTGTCTGCTGAATCACTGACTACAATTAGAGGTGAGGCAGAAAAATTTTAAGGTAGTGCACAAGGTGTTTAATATGATAATTCTAGGGCATCATTTGCGTAGGTTGGTGCCCTTCATTAATTCCAATCCATAACAAACTCTTCAAATAGTTAGAATGCTACAAACTTCACAGAAGTTTGTAGAAGAGCAATAGTTTGGCAGTTATGGTCCTATGAACTGAGTCATTTCAAGTCATAAGTTGTTATTCATTATCTCTTTTATTTAGTATTTATTTATTTATTTTTAGAGAGAGGAAGGGAGGGAGAAAGAGAGGGAGACAAACATCAGCGTGTGGTTGCCTCTCACGTGCCCCCTACCAGAGACCTGGGTGTGTGCCCTGACTGGAAATTGAACCATTCACAGGCCTGCACTCAATCCACTCAGCCACACCAGCCAGGGCCATTATCTCTTTTCTTAAAGACCCTCACTTCAACTAGTGTGGATTTCTTGCCTAAGGGTGTCCCACGTCTGCAAGGAGTCTGAGCACTTAGTCGATTTGTCCGTAGTGGACCTTGATGGCTGGAATTGTCCACCCAGATCTATTTCTGGGCACTGCACCCAGTGAATGCTCTGGGTCCCAGGCATACTCTTCCCTTCCCCCATTGTATCACAGTAGTAATCTCAGCTTCGAGTTCAGTGAGATCTTTACTGTGGCCCCTGAAAGAAACATTCCCCCAGGATTTATAATCTGTTTAACAGAGTCTAAATTGTAAGTATAAGAAACACTCATTTCCAAAATAGATTGACAGGGAAAATGGGTAGACAAACCAATGGTACTTTTATTACTTGGTTATGAGTCTAATATTCTTGATATTAGGAACAGTGTACCATATAGTGCTATTATTTTAATGCATATTACATATCTTAAGCAGCAGGATACCACTGCATGGTGCCTTGGCTCTGAGCTGTCATTTTATTGAGTAGTTAAGAAGCCATTCCTTTATCATATTTGTTAGCCCTTTGTGGTAATCCGGTATGTCGTGAGACAGACTCATTCCGTGGTAATAGTAATGCATATATTGCTTCACCTTGTTTCATAAAATTGTCTTATTAGTCTGAAGAAATTTGCAGCATCCCATTCCAGTGAATTAGGGATTTTTAAGAGCCTGATGGCAAGGTTGGCAGAAGTATTATGAATAGGAAAGCAAATCTATATCTAGAATTATGTCAGTTCTGGTAAGGTTAAATTGCAGCCTCCTCTAGGGTTAAAAGGGTCTAATTCAAAAAGGTTGAGGAATTTCACCTTGTACCATTTCAGCATGCTTCTAAATCATTTGACCTGAATTGGTACCATATTGAGGGTCTACGTCGGTTGCCATCATTGACCAGTTGTACATTCAACTGTGGCAACATCTAATCCAGCCAAAAATGAGCTACCTGACATCAGTAGGAAGGGACATCTTCCATCTGAAATTCTCTCCTGTAACAGAGGCTTTCTGTCTGGCTCAGACCTTAATGTGAGGCACAACAATCCACAAACATCATGCCTTCTCCCAAATCAGTGTGCACGTAGTACTCCAGACTTCCTCTTTCTAGCTTCTAATCTTTGTCTGTCTAGGTCCCTCTTTACTAGTCAAATCATGGCGTTGATACAAAGTAAATGACCAAGGATACTACTCCAAGCTCTGTTCACTGGGAGGATTTCTTCTCATCCTGGTTCTATAGGACCTTACCTGGATTGGGCTAAAGTACAGCAGGTGAACATTTTCAGCTAACCAAACCTAAATTTTCTCTCTCTGTCACTTGGTACTACAGAATGCCCTATGAGGCCATAGATGCGAGCTAAGGGATAAACAATGGTCTAATAGAAGTCACTGGCATGAAATCTGAATCATCATTTGTGTAATTTATGTGCACACCCGAGAATGACTTAAGCCCTATTGCTACGCAGTGAATTCAGATGGTATACTGGTGCCATATAACAGATATAGAAGAAATAGTAGCTGTAAGGACGATTGGATTGGATGGCTATTGTTAAGCACCATAACTGATGTCTTAGAAAAAGATAATGAAAATCTATTGCTAACTAACAGGTAATTGAAAAGCAATATGATGCAGAGAACAAACTGATCGCTGTCAGATGGGAGGGTATTTGGGGGCTAGGTGAAAAGGTGAAGAGATTGAGAAGTACAAACTGGCAGTTACAAAACAGTCACGGGATGTGAAACATGGAATAGGAAATACAGTCAATAATATTGTAATAACTGGGTGTGGTGTCAAGTAGGTACCAGACTTACCCACCGGTGGATCATTTCATAAGTTATATAAACATCTAACCACTATGCTGTACACCTGAAACTAATATAATATTGAATGCCAACTGTACTTGAAAAAACTACAATTAAATTACAAAAATAAAGGCAGTATGAAAGATAAAGAGAGTGAGTCCCTGGTAGCTGGCACAGCTATATTCTTCCTCTGAAATGGGAAGGCAGAGAAAGCTAAGAACCAAGCCTGAACGCAATCTTCTGAACAGTCCAGCTTCAAAGAAAGTGAAACTCTCAACCAAGGAAGCTTATTTTATCAAAATTAGACCTTGGCTGGGGAAAAAAAAATCATGGACCATAGGTTGACAACCCCAAAATATCGATTTCCTAGATTATCCTGAACTCCTTTAAAAGTGTTCAATAGCAACATAAAGCTAATGACTATTGACTTGAACAGTGCAGCTCAAGACATTATGTCTTTGACAAGTTATGGGAAGACTTTTACAGTCACTAATCAGTTTATGTCTATTCAGGAAGGGGCCCAGGGCTACTGCCAAAAAAAGCTTGGTCTACTACTGGCCACTGTAACAGGTAACCTCTGTGTTACTGAACCTCAGAAACACCTCCCAGTCTGCAGAGAGTGGGACTCCGAGAGACCAGCTCCTGCCTGCAGAGAGCAAGGAGCTGTGGCAGGCTCCATCCCCCAGGAAGGCAGCAGCCTCCCCCCCCGCCCCCCGCCCCAGCAGAAACACCTCCCGCCTGCAGGAGGGGCGGGGGGCGAAGGACAGGCAACCTCTGTGTTTATGACTCAGTATTTTGTAAGCTCCCATGTTTTGTCTCTGTACTTTGCAACTTGCGTATTTAGCCCCTGTGCTTTGTCCTTGATTGTAGAACTTGTGTTTAGCTTGAATCATGTAACATTCTGTACTTTGTTTTTACCAAATAAGATAGCTAGATTTAACTGCTGCATCAAGCTTCTGTAACCCTTGCTTGCCACTAGGCCCACGTAGGCAGGAAGTCTTGCACGTAAGCAAGGCGTGAGTTTTGTCACATAGGCAGGAAGTCCCAAGCTCATGTGCCTTTTTCTTTGTCTCCCAAATAAGGAAAGCTAGACCTGACTTCCGCTCCTGGCTCCTGTAATCTTCTGCCACATAATTTCTCGTCACTGCCTGAACATATATAAGCCAGTCCCGTCCCTTATCCGGGGCCCTGGATTTGGAGATTTCTCCCTAGGGTCTGCATGTGTAATAAAGGGTCTGTGACTCATACCTCTCATCAGGAGTTTGGTCGCTTCATTTTCCCGCAACACTACCTCACTTATTTGCTGTGAAATCTCTGATTTTCAAATTATCTCTTAATTGAGGAGAAGATATCTGACATTCTGATATGCTAAGATGTGATAATTGATAGAAAGTAATTTTAGTGGTGAGAAGAATGTGTGATGTACTGTGGACTGAGGGCATTAGAAAAGTTGCAAAGGAACCAGTTTCTCATAACATAAACTATAGAAAACTTAACATATATTCATAACAAAATAGAATATCGAATCCTTGATTTTCCATGGTAATTTCACCACATTTATATCATTAAATAATACAGAGTTTATTATGCATGGTTTAAGCTCAATAAAAGCAGACTCATACTTTCTGTGTTGTTTTACCACTGGATTTTTCTCTTAGTACTATATATGTGAGGTATGCTGATGCTGATGCATGTAGCACCAGTTGACTCATTTTCACTAACATTTAGTGTTCTCTTGTATAAATGTACATTTTAAAATCACGTCTGTTTAAATACTCAGATGAAAGAAGGATTTTAGACAACATCTGGCCTCTAGGTTTACAGATGCAAAGAGTTCTATTAATTACAGGTTCATCCTTCAGGTAAACATTCTTTATCGCAAACATTTAATTCCATTCACTGCAAGAGAAACAGATTATCTCAAGAATAAGATGTGCTCTAGGTGACTAGGACCCTGACTGAATTAAATGACGGCTATTAGAGATCTAAATGTATTTTTTTCATTACTCTTTTCTTACCAACTCTCATCAGGAACTTATATCCTTTTGTCTCTTTAATTTCACTTCCTGGCACTTCAACCCTATGGGCCAAATCGTATGTTCTGGCCATGCTAAATGTCTCCGGCACCACTCTATTTCTTTTCCTCTGGTCTAATCCTTTGAGCTCAAACACTCTTCCTGACACTCACTGCACGCTAGCTGGCTGACATCTATTTATCACCTGGGTCTCAGCTCAGACATCAATCTATATTTTCCATATCAAAGCACTGCCCAGCTTTATTAGTATTACTTATCTAACTTTCTATCAACTTTGTAAAGCTGTTTAAAGCTTAGGGACAGAAATTGCATGTATCAGTTCTATCTGTTATGATTATAGTGTCTCTTACAGTCCCTGATGCATAGTAGGTACATGATGTTTTTAGTTGGATGAATTATCTAATTTTACAGCATGTCCTTGATCCTAAGGCACATACGTTTTAATATTCTAACATCTATGAAGTCAGAATGCTGTTTAGCACTGGTTGTGTTTAGAGATTATTTGTTTGGTTTTATTTTCATCTGAAATAATAGAGTCTGAAAACTGAGGACAAATTATATTTTAGAAAATTATGATGATTAATGATGAAAATGCTTGAAGTTCAAAATTATCTTCTCAATGTAGAGTTTGACATTTAATAATGAATAAGTATACTATAATGTGAAAGTAAATGAATTAGTAACCATCAATTAGTGTTGATCAAATCTTTTCTGTCACACTTGTATTTTCAAGAGAAGTGGCTGAGCTATTTTGTTCATGCAGCATTAACTTGTTCTTAAACCACGGATTGCTGCCACCCAAAATCTGATAAATATTATACGGCAATTTTATCATGTTATCCACAAAGAACATCTTTGCACCTTGCAAGGTGCTATGTTTGCTCTAGTGATGCCAGGACTAGATTTGTTAGAGAGCTTAACCTTAAAAATGTATAGTGTCCTTCCATATGTAAGCAAAAATAGAAGAACTACTCAGTAATAAAATGATTGTAAGAAGTAAAATAAGTCTCCAAGATGTGTTTATATATTTTTTAATCAATTATCAAATTCTTAAGGAAAAAGTTTGTGCCCCCATCAGGCTGTTTGTTTTCCTATCAAGTAACCTAGCAATGGGCCACACACTTGGGCCACAAATATTGTGTCCTTTCTATATGAAAAGGCAGAAAAAATTTCATTATAATTTGCAATTATGAGTTTAAAAAAAAAAATAGAAACCACCTGCCAGTGATCCAGAATGGATAGCACTTCATCAGAAAAAGGGGCTGAGCCAGAAGAGTGCTTGTCTGTATTGGCCTCACCAAGACGCAAGGGCCCACAAAGCCTTGTTCTCAAACCCAGACCTCCGGGGCTCAGCGGGCGGGAAGTGCTGGTCTTCTTGCTCTAAATGGTCACTGCCAAGCAAGTGCTCCCTCCCCTTGGATTGCAGACTTGCCTGAAGAGTCAGACACCAGGTGTTCAGCTCTGGTTCTGGCTCTCGGGAAAAGGCCTGGACTCAGAGACATCGGCCCCCAGCCTCTTCTTTACTCTGCCCTTGCCATCAGTCTACTTCACCGAGAAGCCCACCAGATGAGAAATACATCTAGGTTTTCTGTGTCCAGTCTAGACCTCACCTGCATTGTTTTAATTCCACTGTCTTTCATCAAACTTTCATACCCCTACAGGTTTTAACTAGTTGTGTGACAAAATCCAATAAAACCCTCCTTCCTGACTCATAGGGATTAGCCTTGCTTTGAACTCATGTTTTAAAAGAGTATCTCAAATGACTCCTGACACTCAAATAAAATTTATGTATCACAGTAGTGAAAAGTTGGGGGTGAAAGTACTAAGCTTCCCATCTCACTCAGACTTCAGACATGAAATCAGTCCTGACAGTGGCCCTACATAATCCGCCACACTGAGCCACTCACAAAGGACGATTCCTATCCTTCCCTCCACTCCAGGGACACTGGCTTCCTTGCGATTGTTCTGACATATGTTCACACACCTGCCTCAGGGCCTTTGCACTGCTATATCGTCTTCTCCGTGCTCCTTCTACCCCTGGATATCTTCATGGCTCATTTCCCTTTCATGTTCCGTTCTTTTTCCAGGTGTCACATTCTCAGTGGGCATTTCCTAATTATATTACATTAAATTTACGGTCATCTCTTTTCTGCTCTATTTTTCCCCCAAACGCTCACCACTATCTGATGTCTACATTGTACTTCTCACTTATTGTCTACTTCCCTTGACTAGAAAGTTAGCTTTGAGGTGGCAGAAAGTCATGCCTCCATTATTCAATCTTTTATTCTCAGCATTTAACACTGTGCCTGGCACACAGCAGCACCATTCGCTTGCCTGCTTTCTCTGCTTACCGCTGCCTTTAGTCCACCCCAACACCAACCTCTTCTCCGTTATGAATTTTGAAATTCATGCAGGAAGGAAGTGAAAACTAGAAGAAGCATAAAGTTATTTCCTCTCTGGTTTATACAAAATGAAAAACTAAGACAAGGAACAATTGGTAAAGACACTCTCATACCAAACAGGTTTCTGAGAGCCCACTTCAGTGTCGGGGGGCTGTGATGACAGCGGAAGGAGGCATTTACATTGCCGTGCGGTGAGGAGCTGGGGGACTTTGTCACGGCAAGCTGCTCTGCTCAGTGCCTGTCAGTGAGAATGCATGAAAGGACCCAGCGGTTTAAACCCACTTAACCTCCAACCTGCTGTTCAGATAAGCACTGAGTCTTTGAAGTGCTGCATGGGACCTTGAGCGGCTGCGGCCAGTTTCCTAACAATGCCCCAAGAACTTACTCTTTCCTACTGCACATGATGCCCCTGAACTTTTCTGCCTTTTGCTTTCTGAAAAAGCTGACACGTATAACCTGGGACAATGGAGTCTGAAAGGAAGCATGCTGGCTTCATTGTCTCCTTTCTCTTTGTGAGGGAAGTCAGTCCATGATATCATTGTAGCTCCCCCTAGGACCATACTGCAAGGTCGGTGCTGCAGACGAGCCCTGTGCTGGAGACATGAGAAAAAGATAAGAATATTTGACTTCAAACCTCCTGGGGATTCTCATTAAAAGATAAATCTACCTCAATCTCTTTGAGCCTGTTTTTTTTTTTTTAATAACACAATAATAAAAGGGGCAGTGTGGAAAAAAACTTCATTTCATCTACCACATTTTTCCTTCTGCTTATTCTCAGTCTATAAATGCATTTAGCAAGTCTAAAGGCAATTGGAAAGTATGTAGCATATGGTAGCTTTGCAGTCAGGTGAAATGTTGCTCAATCAAGTTAGAAAAGTCAAGATATGACTCTTCTTTGTTCATTTCTAAGAAAGGAGCAAAAGGCAACTTACGCTGCCCGTCTCTGCCTCATAGGCTACATTATGTGAAAATACATTACGCGGCAGAATGTCACCTACACTTTTAAAGCTACACCTCCAGTGCACCCGAGAGTATGAGATCCCAAATGGTGATTCAGTCAGGAAAACCCACCTTCAGTAGGGGATGAGCCCCTGAGCACCCTGCTTAGCCATGCTCCAGGGCAGACGAGTTTTTGAAGGAGTCTGCTGCACAAAGAAAGATCAGGAAGCACAACCACACGGGATGGGTGTGATTCTGATGGGATCATCAATAGGCCACAGACTTCCTTGGGTGACATAGAAACCTGGCAGCATTTAAATATTACGTTGTTGCTAACATTTTAAGAGAATTTTAATGTATAACGTGAATTATGATTAAAATTAGTGTGCCATGAAGCATTGGATTTGAACTCAATAAATGCTTGCTATTATGATATTGGTATCAAAATCTTAAAATATGGATCTCTTCAAAGGCAATGATTAACATTTGGTTTCAGGTGTAAGAGACCCTATGTACATTGTCATTTCTGTCTCACAAAATTGAATTTCCTTCTATTTTTCATAAATTATGAAGTAATTCTTTTTTTCGATTTCTTTCTACTACCACTCTAGCCCTCCCAAAACAAAACAAAACAAATAAACAGAAACCACTTTCTTATCTACTCATTTATTCAGTAAGTTCTTATGAAGATTTAAGTAGTAAGACATTTAGAAGCTTATTATTTTTACGAGTTCAGATTTTCTCTGAATGGCCACTCCAGGAAGGAGCCATTGCCAGGAGCCTGTGGCCCAGCCGCACAGAAACGGCTTCAACGCTCTTCCCTTAAATCCGTGGCAGATGCCAGGCCTTCACCAGGAAACTGCTAATGGCCGGGACTAATGAAGTCAAACAGGAAGCACCAAACTTTAAAACGTTTAATATGCAGAATTTTACCTTTTCAGTGAGAAGACTCTTAAAATCAGAAGGTCTTACATATTTTTTTACTAAGTCTTAATTAAGTCCAGGCTTGTTAAATAGCGACTGCACGCGGAATGGACTATGCAGGAGCTAAATGCAGGCAAACTGCAACACTCGTCCCTGCTCCCACCGCATAGTCTTTGCAGTCCATCTTCTCCATTCCCATGGCTTCGGTGAAGTCTACATACCAATCTTTTCAAGCTGACCTTTCAGCCCACACCTGTCTCCTCACCTCCACACTCAGAGAGACAACTGCATATCGGCAATGTGAGATCTTAAGGCTAAATATTTCTCCCCATTTCTGCATGTCTTCTTCTGAGGTTTCCCATCATCACAAATGCTATCATCATCAACCTGGCTAGTAAGGCCAAACTGCAGTTACCTATTTTCTTTAGTCCCTACAAATCTCAAATGTCACTCATTATAACTCCAAATACTCCTGGATACACATAGTTTCTCCAGTCCCTTTGCCATTGTAGCATTGTGAGATACTATAATCTTTCATCACTGGCACAGCTACAAGATCTTTTGTGCTGGTCTCTGACCTACCACTCTATTCTCACACAGAGGTAAATTCAGATAAAGCTGATTTTATCCACCTTTGTTCATAATAACATCAACATTCTGACAAAATTCGACTCCTTAACCTGCATTGTAACACCCTGATTACCTGACCCAACTACGTTTCCTATCTCAGTTTGTTCTCTCTCAGAAATTCATGCATATATTTCTAAGATTATTTCCTAAAGAAAGCCAAATTCACTCTTATCCCCAATTACTATTTATTATGTTGCTATGCTCTACCCCCCAATCCCTTCAGTTTGACCTACTCTTGCTCATCATTCAAAACTCCGTCTAATACTTTTATCTCCTCGTAATACTTTTCATCTCTTCCTATGATACATGATAAACTTCTTGGGAGGGGTGTGAACTAATAATAGGCAATTAGCACAAAACTTACTTTTTTGGTATACGGCAATAGCCAAATAAAATTTTCAAATCATCTCTAAGTTATTTTTAAGAAAATAAAATAAAAAATAAAATTAAGTTCTTTTTATTTATAGAAAGCTTACTGTGTACTGTGTGCACTGCTAACTGCTTTATTATAAATAATTTTAGTATTAATATAATGTTATTTTACTGATGAAGAATCTGAAGATACATTAACAAAGAATGAAGCAGGAAATTTGATTCCTAAGTCACACTAGCTCATGAATTAGCTGTGCTTACTTTACAGGCTTCATTCACATAGTAGCCCAGACACAGAGAATGACAGTACTTGGGCCTATAACAGTCAGAGGTCACTCAGAGAGAGGAAAGACTATAAGTAGATCAGGGTTCTGCAAAAGATAATAGACAATGGTGAAAAGGAACCCCGCTAAAGAAGTCCCCAGAAGCCCAGACTGGGTCCTGATGGCTGAGGTCACCCTTACTTCCCACTCCCACCTTTAGATGTTCTGGCGTAACCAGAAAAGAGATCTGTATTCGGGCTGCCTGTCACTATCGAACCCAATAAGCAATGACAGAGATTGAATCTTTATGGGCACTTTATTCAGATGGCCGGTGATCTGAGAAGATGGTGGGTTCATACTCTTACAGACCATCTTGTCTTTTCTTTCCAGGCCAACGTTTTTATACCAGGGAATAAACAAGGTGCGGTGAGGGCTTTAAAGTTCAGGGGATTAGGTGAGCGAAGCTGCAATATTCCTGTCCTGGGCAGTTAGCTGTTCCCAGGGGCGGGTGGCAGTCTGTCTCTCCCTGGAACACAAAGGCCCGGATGCCTCCACTTGTCCCTAGGCAGTAAGTAATCTTTAGCAGTGCCCCAGGAGGTCCACTGTTTTCCCAGGAGCCAGGATGGGTCTTATCTGTAGTTTCTGAAACAAAGGTTTTAACATATACATTACTTGTTAGGCTTATAACTTTTAACCTTAAACTGAAATTTTCCAACTCTTAAGTCCCCTATCACTGGAATCAAGACCAGCTGTAAGAGTACAGATGCCTTTGCCATGGTTGTTGAGCAAACTCTCTACAGGACCAGAATGGCCAAATCTGGGGGACATTGCTTATCTGTCTGGAGCCAGACTTCCAAAAGATGTCAAAGAGTCCACTCACTCTCACCTCCATCCTGACACTTATTTTCAATCAGGAAATGGCCTCCTTTGAGTCATCTCTTTCCTAACAACAAAATACAGTGTAAAATAAACACAATGGCATGAATAATAACACTTGGTCAAGCTACAATTATTGGCACTCCAGGCAAACACATCTCCCAAAGACACTGGCCACTTTAAATACGTGAATTATCCACGCACATGGTCCAGGCAGATAGCTTACTCTGGGCAGGTTTGCCCACTAACGACAGACTGAAAGCATAGTCATAATGTAACGGGGTTAAGAGGATATCCCCTATAAACCTGGCTTGGGGGATGGGGAAGTGGAACACTGCAATTGGAATACTTTGTATATCTATGTCAACTTGGCTAGCTTCAGAGATATGTTAAAAAGCTGTGCCCGTGCCTGGGATAAGGGAGGTGGTTGTAACTTTGTTTCCTTATGTAGCTCATTTTGGGAGGAGTCAGAAATGGGGAGCTTACAGCATCTGTGTGAGAGGTCAGAAGCTCAGAGTCAGAATTGAAACAGAGCGTGCAGGGGCAGCCATTGGGGAGTTGACCATGCAGTTTGAAAGTTGGCTGTGAGAAAGAAGAAGGAAGTAAGGAAGCAGCTATGTAATTTATAGTGAGGAAGGAGGCCATGCGACCTGGACTAATGAGAAAGGAGGTGCTGCTGCTGTGATTGTGCTTCTAGATGACTCTGGAACTGCAAAGGACTTCCTTAGAAGATCCTGACCTGCTGCACCTGGATTTTACCCAGACTTTTAAGACCTGTGCCTTTCCCGAGTTTCACCATGATGCACAGTACCTGGCACATGTTTTTCTGGACTATTACAGAGGCTGATGACAACATATTCCAGATCTTGCACAGATAAGGACATGGGGAACTTTGGGGGATGTTTTGGGCTTGTAGCCTGGTGGGGAGCATGGGAAGTGCTGGGTCTTGTGGGGAAAGAGCACCAAGCTGAGGTGCTCTAAGCTCTCCCAAGGCTGGAATGTTGTAAATAAAGACCTGTTTCTGTAGATAACAGGGAAACTGAGGCAAATATGTTTTACTATCTAGGAGGAACTAAGAGATTAGCCCACTGGGATGTTTACCTAAGTCAGAAAGTACACCCTGACCCTGGGACGAACTACCTCGCCAGCCGCATGTTTATGTAAAAGTGCTGTTTGTGCAAGAGTGACTGTTTTTTTTTTTATTTTTTATTTTGTCTTAACTGCTGTGTACGCCCCATTCCCGCGCGCGGTCTCTGTAAGCCAATAGCTAACTGCTAACTCTGCTTCTGTACAATGCTTACTTGCTCGCGCCAAAACTCCCTATATAAGGCCCCAGTTGTAAGCGCCAGATGCGACTCTCATCTGCAGTGTGTCTCCGGACACTCTGAGAGTTCATCCCTGCGCAGGTAAAGATTTGGCCAATAAAGTAGTATTTCTAAGCCCAGAAAGTCTCTAGTATTTGTACTCGCGATCGTGGGATATAACATTTCTACCAGCATTAATTGCTGGGTCACACGCCAACTTGCCACGTGAATGGGCCCTTGTCTACTCAGTAACAATAACAGCTCTGGAAATACTGACTCTTTTTTTTTTTTTTTTTTTTTTTTTTGACTATTTACTTTTGAAGCATGGATTGTTTGGCCATAGAAGGTATGCTGAATTTCCTAGACAGATTCACAATTCCAGATATATCAACTACTGTAGACTAATTTGTACTCTCTTGCTTGAGCTTTGTACCTAGATGGACCCTATTTGTTCTGTCCCAGCTGCCCGTGGGCAATGGGTTTATGAGGAGAACCTTAGATAATTCAGAATAGTCACCAGGACAAATCATACCTTCTTATTTCCCCAAGTTTAACAGTTGTGGTTTTTATTGAACATCGAGCCACTGAACTCAGTCCCTATCTTCTATTAATCACATGAAAGGTATACCTATTACCTCACAAATATTAACTGTTTTACTTGATCATTCTGAACACAGTCTGTGAATTTCTATAATACATACCTTTAAACATAAAAATAAAGCATATTTATAATTTGTTAATAGTTATTAAGCTCTTCTGAATCAGTATGTTTTATGCTAGAGACAGATATTCATTTGTTAAATCTGACATGTCGGCCCTGTATCCTAGGTGCCTAGGTTGTCAATGAAAGCATTTGTTAAATGAATGAATGAAGCAATGGTTTCTCTCTCAAGGATGTTCTATTCTAGCTGAGAATATGAGAATATTAAAGATTAAAAGCACAAGAATAATGTCATATTAGTATCACTAATGTGCTAGGGAAAAGACTGAAGATTGAGTGATTTTGTATCGTGGACAAAGATAAATTTTAAGTCACATAAACCAGGTTTCAAAGTCCTATTTTGTTACTGACTAGTTAGGTGGCTTTGGGTATAACACTACTCTTTTTGAGCCTGAGATTCGACATCTGTGAAATGGCTGTAATCAAAGCACATAGCATTCTTTCACATGGCCACTTCAAAACTAAAATTAAATTTGAAGGTTGGTAGGAATCATGAAAAAATTTAAAAAAGAAGGTGATGGTAAATTGAGATTTTAAGAATGACTAAAATTTCAGATAAGAATAGAAATGAGGCTTGATTCCATTTTCACTAAAGAAAACAGAGTGGAGGAAAAAAGTGCTTATGTGGAGGAAATAGGAGGCTATGAAGGAAGTATGGGGAAAGACAATGGTAGTTTTGATTAAATCAACAGTGATGACTAGGCTTATTGCATATGAGGGTAGGTCAAAGATAATTCCGCTGTTTTTGGCTGGTGAAACAAGATGGAGGGTGATACAATTCATTGAGGCAAAGAACACCAGAAAAGGATCAGAGTATATCAAGAGTTTTGTGTATGATGAATTAAATTGTTATCATTTTTATAGTTATTATTAACATAGAGCTATTAAGGAGATAGTTGAATACATCAAATGTATTGATCTGGATCCAGGAGGTTTCAGTAAGAGGCGATTTGTATTAAAGAATCTAAAAGCAAATGCACCAAGGAAGAGATTTTGCTTAAGCCCAGATGATCAGAAATGCCTGGAAGTCAGAAAAATTACACAGGATAGATATATGGAGCTGCAACAAAGCAGAAACCTTATATTCTTTATTCTGGCCTTTTATTTTGATTTTTTTTTTCATTGACTCAAACTGGCCTCACCTAGCTCTCTGACTCACCCACCTCCCTCTCCCTTGTTTGACCATTAAGCCTTCAGGACAATGAGGTCTGGTCAACAACCAGTCTTAGGAAAAAGTCCTGTGTCTACTGACTACTGAGACAAAATTAGACATAATAACTTGGCCTCAGCTGTGTTTTAGCTCCTCACCTGGGAAAGAAGAATGATTCAACAAAACGAATTCTTGCAATGGACAGAGCAGCCCCATGGTTGACATCAGGCCCAGATGCAATGATCAATTAACCTCTACCCTAGTGCTAACCCACCAGTACAGACCACAGCCATAATTCTATTAGTCACCATGACTAATGATTTTTGTCCTTATGAAATCCATCTCCTGGAAGCCATTGGGGAGCCAGGTCTTTGAGCTTGAGCTTGTCTGTGGCTCTGGGAGTCCACCATGTTTTTAATAAACTCTTATTTTCCAGGCTGCAAACTCCGGTTCGTGTCTCAGTGGACTTTGATTTGTGCAGACAAATGGACCTCTTCAGCCCAGTAACAGAGCTGGTGGATGGGGAGCTGAAATTGGAAATGGAACCATAGAGAGGTCTGCAGCTAAAGAATTAGGTTAAGAAATTGTCAACTTGCAAGGGGGCAGAAGCATAAAATGGAATGAAAATAGCCTTTTCAACAAATGGTGTTGGGAAATCTGGATGGCTACCTGCAAAAAAATGAAACTCGAGCACCAACTTACACCTTACACAAAAATAAATTCAAGGTTGATTAAAGACTTAAATGTAACTCGTGACACCATAAGAGTTCTAGAGGAAAACATCGGTAGGAAAATCTCAGACATTCCACGCAGCAACATCTTCAATGACATGTCCCCTAGAGCTAGGGGCATAAAGGAAAGAATAAACAAATGGGATCTTATCAAAATAAAGAGCTTCTGTGGGGCTAAAGAAAATAGTATTAAAATAAAAAGAGAACCAACCGTATGGGAAAACATATTTGCCAATGATACCTCAGACAAGGGTCTGATCTCCAAAATATACAAAGAACTCATACGACTCCACTCCAGGAAGACAAAAAACCCAATT